>JBBPQC010000489.1:0-18516 GCA_038092295.1 Leccinum arenicola
AGAGGCAGAGATACCACCGTCAAGAAGTTGTCACCCACAGCCCGCGATAAGCAGATGAGCATACCATGGCGGCGCATGATGATCATGTATCTAGCATCGATCTTCTTTTCCCATGGGTATTATGCGGCTGCAAAGACTCTATTTCCTGAAAGTAAGTTCATGATGCATGGCATGAAGCAGTTGCCTTGGGCTAGGATTGTTTTCTTGAACCAAAGAAATCTTCTGAAATCACGTCGTTGCATCAGTCAATAGAAACGACTGGATACACACATCGCGATATGCCTAAGCCCCAGGTCAGAGGATGAATCGCGCCAGCCATGCAAGGTGATGAGAAAGAGATGATACCACTGCCTTCAATCCTCGCAGGATCATAAGAGGGCACAAAGAACCTTGGCACGCATCAGTTCAACATTGGCGATGTTTGATGTGCCGTTGATCAAGAAACCAGTTTTTCTGATGGGTCATCCGGGCTGTTCCTGCCGGCGAGGATTGGCGGGTCGCGCTGTCTCCATTGTTGTATTGAATTTGATGAAAAAGGAGTCAAAGGGCCGTTGAAACTATTGATGCACAAGGCCCCATCAGCGGAGGATGTGTCGCACAACTACCTGCTGAGGCTGCTATGGATGCTTGCCAACAAACCAGCTGCAACTTGGGTTGCTGAGTGGTTCTGTTTGTGTGGTGGGTACCGAGATGGCACGAGCGAGAGTGGCGCGCCGTGAGATCAAGATCTACTTGCAAAGTTCGGCCTCGTTGTCTTCGCCCTCAGAATGGCTCAAGCTGATCGCGGGCTCTGGTCTGTACAAGAAGGAATGCCAGGTCTGTGTCTGTCGAGAACGAACTCCACTAGTACTTCTAGTGGGCTGGTGTGGACCGTGGTCGTGTGGGAATCGGGATCCGGGATCCACTTGGGCCTGCATCGGAGACGGATATGATGGAACCGGAAAACGGACAGGATAAGGCCCGCGACACTGAGGAGAAGGAGAAAGTGGGAAAGAGATCACGGAGCTGTACTAGTATTTGTACTGTACGACAGCGTTCAACGTTCAACGTTCAGTACTCAGCACTACGGCGGTCTTGTCCGAAGAACTCCATCAGTATTCAACATTCCAACAATGACCTTGATGTGCCATTGGCAGTGAAAACTATCTAGGAAGGATACTAGCGATCGACAGCATTCGATTTTACTCGCTGATCGTTACAGTGAGAAAACCGCCCTTTCTGGCTTTGCGAGGAAGTTTGAAAGATGCTCATGTTGTGCTACTCCGAACGTGAAGTGGCCAATGGCGCTCATGAATCATTGTATCACACTGCAAAGATCCAGCACCCTGGGATACTTAGGAACGAGCCAAACTATAAATATCATATACATCACAAGAAAACATCATGTCTTTCCATTCCTTCCCCTGATGATCAATCAGGCAGGACAACTTCTACTATGCATCATTTCCTCTAGCCTCAAGCTGGATTTCCTCCCCTCCTTCCTCACCCGGATGGTTACTCACACCCGCGAACGCGATCCCAGAGACAGAGTGATCCTGTCCAGCAACGTTCCAAGAATGCGAAGAGATCCCAAAAGCACTATCGATCCCTTCCAACCGACCACGGCTGTCCTTGTCGTAAAGCTCACGCATGCTGATCACAAATCGGGGCATGAGGGGGAATATGGTGATGATGTAAAGGAGGAAGAGGATAAGAGACCAGAGAGGGGGGATCGGGTTCCCATCCGCGGCTACTATTGTGCTGATGATATTGTTGAGCAAATTCCTGTGTCGTTGCGCAAAACTTGGTCAGCGATGCCACATCCTAGGTTACGCGCGCGCAAGGGCCACTAGTAGCAAAGATATGACGAACAACGTACATAAAGAGATAAACAACACCATCCTTGACGATCAAGGACATATATCGGTTGGGCTCCCAACGCCCCGTCGCCTTGTACATGGCATTTGATTCCTTCACCAACGGAGTGAGAGCAAGGATCAATATTAGGGCATCGAAGAGCATTGGCCAGATGACCACATATTTGAGGTAAGGGCCGATTACAGGAAGCACCTCAGTGCAAACCGAGTAATCGAGCACTTGGCTAGTTCCAACTAAAAATGAAAGACAGAGGGGGGTAAATTTCACATCCGACTGGGTGGAGTCATACCTGTGGCATCGATTTGCGGATTGTAAAAGATAGCTCTCAAGATGAGTTCTTCAACCACCCTAACCGCGAAGCAAAGCAGAAGGATAGTAAGGATGACTTTTGAGCGATTCCACATCGCATTAACACGCAGAACCATTAACACTGATCAAAGTAAAAAAATATCTCAAATAGTACAATAACCATCTAACTCACATGTAGAGGCACAAATGAATGCTGCAACTGCCCAATCACCCGAGTAATAGACACCAGCACCTTTTGAGGTATAGATAGGATATCCCGGTCAAGCATCATCGATGATGTAGATTGACAATGCTTACACCTGAACGTTTGAACGATTGTGAACAGGGATAATCAACGGAATGAAAACACGTACGTCTATCACCGAAACAACATTCTCATTAGAATCATTCATTGAAAGGAAAAACCAACCTTGATAGGTCCAGGCACGAACGTGCTGCCAACTTGAAATAAACACGGTCATCATAGCAAGCCTTGGCTAATTTCATTGAACGTACGAAGTGAATCTGTCCTTGAAACCACGTTAAAGGTAGATTGTATTCTCCATGATCGTGACTCACATTGCATAATAGATACCAACGTAACGGACCTGTGCGAGTCAGAGTATTGTGCATGAGCCACTCTGAGAGCTCGAAAGATATTGATATTACACACAATAAGATACAACACGGATACCCATGTCCAGGACTTGTTCTGCAATTCCATCAGTGATAGTGGACGGATGATTGCTTTGCAATATGTGTTGCCTGACCCAGATATGCTCGACCTATGAAGATATTAAGCGAATAAACAGTAAGGGAGAATACACCATTTATACCTCTTTCGGAAACATGAGGACTGTCGACGAAACAGTCCCAAAGTTTAGCGTTACACATGTTAAGTGTGCAATTTGATGCTTACTATAATCATAGACCACGACGGTCACCTGTGCAACTGCATGGCAGTAATGATATTAAATCGACGAGCAATAATATGGTTCGCAAAGAGCCATACGGGATATAGCATTGTTCAAGAGCTGTAGCTGAACGGCCGACTGCAGGTCAGATGACATGGCGTGAAATCAATGGCAGTGTATGGATAGTATTTGGGTTGATAGCGAAAGACGATGGGGATTAGACCGAGTCACCTGGCAAGATGTGCAGCTTTTATTACCACCCAAAACGTGGGTCGGTAATACATTCAATTATCCGACACAGCGCACAGAGGCAGAGATGCCGCCGTCAAGAAATTGTCATCCGCAGCCCGCGATAAGCAGATGAGGCAAACCATGGCGGCGCATGATGCTGTATACTATCTAGCATCAATCTTTTTTTTTCCCATGGGTATTATGCGGCTGCAAAAACTCTTTCCTGGAAGTAAGTCTATAATGCATGGCACGAAGCAGTTGCCTTGGGCTGGGATTTTTTTCTTAAACCAACGAAATATTCTGAAATCATGTCGTTGCATCAGTCAATATAAATGAGTCAAACGACTGGATACACACATCGCGATATGCCCAGGTCCAAGGACCAATCGCGCCAGCCGTGGAAGGTGATGAAAAAGAGCTGATACCACTATCTTCAATCCTCGCAAGATCATTCCAGGGCACAGAGAACGTTGGCACGCATCGGTTTAACATTGACGCTGTTTGATGTGTCGTTGATCAAAACACCTATTTTTAACAGTGGGACATGCGGGTTGTTCCTGCCGGCGGGGATTTGGCGGGTCGCACTGACTCCATTGTTGTATTGAATGCGACGAAAAAGGAGTCAAAAGGGCCGTTGTAACTATTGACGCACAAGGCCCCAGAAGTAGAGGACATGTCGCGCAACTACCTGTTGAGGCTGCTATGGATGCTTGCCAACAAACCAGCTGCAACTTGAGTTGCTGAGTGGTTCTGTTTGTGCGTTCGGTAGTCCGATGGTACGAGCAAGAGTGGCGCGTGAGATCAAGATCCACTGGCAAGGTTGCAGTCTTGATTTGCACTGGCAGAAATACCAAATCGCTTAGAGTCACGCGCATCGTCTCGTCGATTCGAATGAGCACGTCGCCGTTTCATTTGCTCCTGCGGGGTTTACAGAAGAGTGCACGGGGCTGTGTCGACGTCGGACCCAGTATCTGAAGCAGATGGCCAAGGCTAAGGCCGTGCGTGATGATTGGAACGACAATGATACCGTTCCGGTTCTTCGGGAAGGGGAGAAGCGGAAGCATGAAAGGGAGAGGAAGACAGCAACAAGATCGAGGATGCGTGAGTCACCTGGACTCGTGGTGCATCTTGTGCAGATCTTCCAGTTCGCACCTAGGGCACTTGGATCTCGGTACCAATATAGCCCTATCAGGTATCTGGATCAAGGTTCCAGCGTTCGCACTTCGTGTGTCTGATTGTCAATGACGATTCCTGCCGGAATTCCTCTCGGTCAAAGTGTCCTATTCGATTAGACCCGGCCACGGAGTCGGATTGCAAAGCTCCACGAGACGGTGACTACACTCTTACTAACCTTGAACTTTCATTGTATCAATTTCTCTCTGTTTTGCAGCTTTGTGGATAAACAGAGAATCATACTAGCGTGTACTAGATGAGTGACGCGGATACACGAAGTGCGGATGACATCGATAAAGGAAGAGGAAAACAACTGACAAGGCTGGGATGCAGAGAGTTCAGCGTTTGGGATGGGGGGTCGATCGGATACAGGACTTCAGTTGTCCCGGCCATCTGTGTGTGGTCAGCTCGGGGGCAGGATCAAGGGCAAATGGGACACACCAGAGGCAATACCCACTTGGGACTGACGAAGCTGCTTTCTTCGATGTTCTGCAGTTCTGCCTGGCCAAGTCCGTTATCAGCTCTGCTTTGATCGGTCGTAATTCGTTCTGGAAACCATCAACTGCGAACAAAGTTGCATTCGACCACAGCGTTAGACGAGTCGGAGATTAAATTTAGTTCTCCAAAAAATACTTGTCCCCTCAGCGCTCAGCTCTCAGTTTGACCTCAAAGTCCTCCGAAATCATAAACAGAATCACGAAAGGGGGAGCAAGACAGCACCAAGATTTGGGAGGAAGGGCGAGTCACCCCGTCCTATCATCTTGGACTCGTTTTGTGCTGATCTTCCAGTTCGCATCGTTGTTTTCCGTCGGACGGCTTCATGCGCGAAGTCGTTCCCTGTCTCACTTTCCCCATGTGCCATGCTCGCGCGATGATTTGAACTCAATAACAAGACAGAACAGATGCCCGAGCTCATCGTTGTACCTGCGAGCACGAGGCCGAGTTCCCCGCCTCCGACGCCTGCCGCACTCCAACCGACACTGCTAACTTGACGACCATCTCCCCGAATGCCAGCGGTAACTGGGAACACGATCATCGGCCTCGTTGTCTTCGTCCTCAGAAGGGCTCAGGCTGATCGCGGGTTCTGGTATTCAAGGGGGAATGCGAATTCTGTGTCCATGTCCAGAACGAACTCTACTACTTCCGGTGGGTCGGTGTGGACCGGCGTGGTCGTGTGGGAACCGGGAACCACTTGGGCCTGCATCGGAGACGGATATGATGGAGCCGGGCAACGGACAGGATAAGGCCCGCGACAGGTGGAGAAGGAGAAGGTAGGAAAGAGATCATTTGTGCTGTACGACAGCGTTGAGTACTCAGCACTACGGTCTTGTCAGAACTCCTTCAGTATTCAATATAATATTCTAATCACGACCTTGATGCGTCTTCAGTAGAGATTTGATATTTAGGAACGATACTAGTTATCAGCCGCATTCGATTTCACCCGCTGCTCCGCGCAAACAGGGAGACCTGTTAAATGATAGTATCACACTGCAAAGATCCAACACCCGCGGGTACGAACAAGCCAAACTATAAATACTGATCACAAGAAAACATCATGTCTTGCCATTCCTTCCCCTAACGATCAATCAGGCAGGACAACTCCTACACATCATTTCCTCTAGTAACCTCAAGCTCGATTTCCTCCCCACCTTCCTTGCCCGGATGGCTACTCCCATCCGCGAACGCGATCCCAGAAACAAAGGTATCCTGTTCAGCAATGTTCCCAGAATGCGAAGAGATCCCAAAAGCACTATCGATCCCTTCCAACCGACCACGGCTGTCCTTGTCGTAAAGCTCACGCATGCTGATTATAAATCGGGGCATGATAGTGAACATAGTGATGAGGTAAAAGAGCTCAAGGATAATATTCCAGAGAGGGGGAAGCACGTCGCCATTCGTCTCTGCTATGGTGATGGTGATATTGTTGAGCATATTCCTGTTGTCGTTGCGCAAAACATGGTCAGCGATGCTGCATCCTAGATTACGCGCGCGCAAGGGCCACTAGTAGCAAAGATATGACGAACAACGTACACAAAGAGATAAACAACACCATCTTTGACGATCAAGGACATATATCGGTTGGGCTCACAACGCCCCGTCGCCTTGTACATTGCGATCGATTGCTTCGCCAACGGAATGAGAGCAAGGATCAATAATAGGGTGTCGAAGAACATTGCGAAGATGTCCATATATTTCCCGTAACGGACCATTACAGCAGCCACCTCAGTGCAGACCGAGGAATTGAGCACTTGGCTGGTTCCATCTACAAATGAAAGACAGAAGGGGGTAAAGTTCACATGTGTACTCATCATTCCAACTGAGCGGAGTCATACCAGTAGCATCGATTCGCGGATTTTGAAAGATAGCTGCCTGGATGAGTGCTAAAATTACGCCAGCCGTGTAGCAAAGCATAAGGATAGTAAAGATCACTTTTGAGCGATTCCACATTGCATGAACGCGCAGAACCATCAAGACTGATCAAAGTCAAAATATCTCAATGAAATAATACAATGACTAACTTACATGAGGAGGCACAAATGAATGCTGCAAATGCCCAAGAGCCCGAGTAACCGAAACCAGCACCTTTGGAGGTATATATAGGATTCCCTGATGAAGCATCATCGAGGACGTATGCTTACACCTAACCGATTGTGAACAGGGATAATCAACCGGATGAAACCACGTACGTCTATCACCGCAACAACATTCTCATTAGATTCATTCATTTAAAGGAAAAACTAACCTTGACAGGTCCAGGCACGAACGTGGTGCCGACTTGAAATAAACATGGTCATCATAGCAAACCTTGACTGATTGTTTTGAACGTACGAAGTGATGCTCTCCTTGAAACCACATTAAAAGTAAATTCTACCTTGCATGATCGCAACTCACATCACATAATAGATACCAGCGTAACGGACCTGTGCCATTCAGAGTATTGTGCATGAGCCACTCTCTCAAGAGAGCAAGGTGTCGGAAGATTTTACACACAATAAAATACGACATGGATACCCATGTCCAGGACTTCATCTGCAGTTCCATCAGTGGACGGATGATTGCTTTGCAAAAGGTGTTGCCTGACCCAGATATGCTCAACCTGTGAAGATATTGATATTAAGCGAATAAACAATAAGGGAGGAAACATCATGTATACCTCGTTGGGAAGCATGAGGACTGTTAACGAAAAAGTCCCAAAGTTTAGTGTTACATTGTAACATATGTTAAACGTGCACTTCAATGCTCACTATAATCATAGACCA
This sequence comes from Leccinum arenicola, assembly GCA_038092295.1. Classification (NCBI taxonomy): domain Eukaryota; kingdom Fungi; phylum Basidiomycota; class Agaricomycetes; order Boletales; family Boletaceae; genus Leccinum; species Leccinum arenicola. The sequence continues at coordinate 7,724 of JBBPQC010000489.1, forward strand.
CAGCGATCACCTGTGCAACTGCATGGCAGTAAGAATGTGAGAAATATTATGGTTCGCAAAGAGCCATACGGGATATAGCATTGTTTAAGAGCTGTAGCTGAACGGCCGACTGCAGGTCAGATGACATGGCGTGAAATTTAATGGCAGTGTATGGATATTATTTGGGTTGATAACGTTGAAAGACGATGGGATGAAAGGATTAGACCCAGTCACCTGGCAGGATGTGCAGCTTTTAACACCACCCAAAGTGTGGGTTGGTAATACATCCAATTGTCCGACAGAGGCAGATATTTGACACCCACAGCCCGCGATAAGCAGATGAGCGCATGAGGGATGATGTATCTAGCATCGATTGTTTTCCCACGGGTATGGGGCTGCAAAAACTCTTTCCTGAAAGTAAGTTCATAATGCACGGCTCGAAGCAGTTGCCTTGGGCTAGGATTGTTTTCTTGAACCAAAGAAATCTTCTGAAATCAAGTCATTGCATTAGTCAATTGAAACGACTGGATACACACATCGCGATATGCCCAGGCCCCAGGTCAAAGGACGAATCGCGCCAGCCATGGAAGGTGATGAAAAAGAGTTGATACCACTATCTTCAATCCTCGCAAGATTATACCAGGGCACAGAAAACCGTGGCACGCATCGTTTCAATATTTACGATGTTTGATGTACCGTCGACCAAGACACCTATTTTTTGACGGTGGGTCATGCGGGTCGTTCCTGCCGGCGCGGATTTGGCGGGTCGCACTGTCTCGATTGTTGCATCGGCGAATGCGACGAAAACGGAGTCAAAAGGGCCGTCGTAACTATTGATGCACAAGGCCCCATAAGCGGAGGACGTGCCGCGCAATTACCTGCTGAGGCTGCTATGGATGCTTACCAACAAACCAGAGCTGCAACTTGGGTTGCTGAGTGGTCCTGTTTGTGCGTTGGGTACCGAGATGGCACGAGCGAGAGTGGCGCATGAGATCAAGATCCACTTGCAAAGTTCCGAGTCGGCCTCGTTGTCTTCGTCCTCAGAATAGCTCAAGCTGATCGCGGGCTCTGGTCTGTACAAGAAGGAATGCCAGTTCTGTGTCTGTCGAGAACGAACTCCACTAGTGCTTCTAGTGGGCTGGTGTGGACCGTGGTCGTGTGGGAATCGGGATCCGGGAGCCACTTGGGCCTGCATCGGAGATGGATATGATGGAACCGGAAAACGGACAGGATAAGGCCCGCGACACTGGAGGAGAAGGAGAAAGTAGGAAAGAGATCACGGAGCTGTATTTGTAGTACTGTACCACGGCGTTCAACGTTCAGTACTCAGCACTACGGTCTTGTCAAAACTCCCATCAGTATTCAACATTCCAACCATGACCTTGATGCGCCATTGGCAGTGAAAACTTGATAACTAGGAACGATACTATACTACTAGCGATCTGCAGCATTCGATTTTACTCGCTGATCGTTACAGTGAGACAACCGCCCTTTCTGGCTTTGCGGGGAAGTTTGAAAGATGCTCATGTTGTGCTACTCCGAACGTAAAGTGGCCAATGGTGCTCATGAATACCATCGCACTGCGAAGATCCAGCACCCTGGGGGTACTTGGGAACGAGCCAAACTATAAATATTATATTCGTCACAAGAAAACATCATGTCTTGTCATTCCTTCCCCTGACGATCAATCAGGCAGGACAGCTCCTACTACGCATCATTTCCTCTAACCTCAAGCTGGATTTCCTCCCCTTCCTCCTCGCCCGGATGGCTACTCACACCCGCGAATGCGATCCCAGAGACAGAGTGATCCCGTCCAGCAACGTCTTCAGAACGCGAAGAGATCCCAAAAGCACTATCGATCCCTTCCAACCGACCACGGCTGTCCTTGTCGTAAAGCTCACGCATGCTGATCACAAATCGGGGCATGAGGGGGAATATGGTGATTGTGTAAAAGAGGCCGAGGATAAGAGACCAGAGAGGGGGGAACAGGTTCCCATCCGCGTTTAGTATTGTGGTAAAGATATCGTTGAACAAATTCCTGTGTCGTTGCGCAAAACTTCAGCAATGCGGCATCCTAGATTACGCGCGCGCAAGGGCCACAAGCAAAGATATGACGAACAACGTACATAAAGAGATACGCAACACCATCCTTGACGATCAAGGACATATATCGGTTGGGCTCCCAACGCCCCGTCGCCTTGTAGTACATCGCATTTGATTCCTTCACCAACGGAATAAGAGCAAGGATCAATAACAGGCTATCAAAGAGAATTGGCCAGATGACCACATATTTCATGTAAGGGCCGATTACAGGAAGCACCTCAGTGCAAACCGAGTAATCGAGCACTTGGCTGGTTCCAACTAAGATTGTAAGACAGAAGGGGTCAAGTTCACATGTGTACGCATTATTCCGACTGGGCGGAGTCATACCTGTGGCATCTACGTGTGGATTGTCAAAAATAGCTGCCTCGACGAGTTTTTCGACCACCCTAACAGTGTAGCAAAGCAGAAGGATAGTAAGGATGACTTTTGAGCGATTCCACATTGCATGAACACGCAGAAGCATTAACACTGCCAGTGATCAAAGTCAAAATATCTCAATGAAATAAAACAATAGTAACCATCTAACTCACATCCGGAGGCACAGGCGAATACTGAAAATGCCCAATAACCCGAGTAATAGACACCAGTACCTTTGGAGGTATAGATAGGATATCCCGGTCAAGCATAATCGAGGATGTAGATTAACAATGCTTACACCTAAACGATTGTGAACAGGGATAATCAACGGAATGAATGATACACGTACGTCTGTCACCGCAACAATATTCTCATTAAAATCATTCATTGAAAGGAAAAACCAACCTTGACAGGTCCAGGCACGAACGTGCTGCCAACTTGAAATAAACATGGTCATCATAGCAAGCCTTGGCTAATTGCCTTGAACGTACAAAGTGAATCTGTCCTTGAAACCACGTTAAAGGTAGATTGTACTCTCCATGATCGCGACTCACATTGCATAATAGATACCAACGTAACGGACCTGTGCGAGTCAGAGTATTGTGCATGAGCCACTCTCTCAGAGAGCAACATATCGAGAGATATTGATATTACACACAATAAGATATAACACGGATACCCATGTCCAGGACTTGTCCTGCAGTTGCATCAGTGGACGGATGATTGCTTTGCGATATGTGTTGCCTGACCCAGATATACTCAACCTATGAGATATTAAGCGAATAATCAGTAAGGGAGGAAACACCATGTATACCTCGCTGGGAAACATGAGGACTGTTGACGAGACAGTCCCAAAGTTTAGCGTTACATATGTTAAGTGTGCACTTTGATGCTCACTGTAATCATAGACCACAGCGGCCACCATTGCAACTGCATGGCAGTAGGAATGTCAGATTAATGATCAATGATATGGTTCGCAAAGAGCCATACGGGATATATAATTGTTTAAGAGCTGTAGCTGAACGGCCGACTGTACGTCAGACGCCATGGCGTGAAATTTAGTGTCTGGATAGTATTTGGATTACTAGCGAAAGACGATGGGGATGAAAGGATTAGACCGAGTCAGCTGGCAGGATGTGCAGCTTTTATTACCACCCAAAACGTGGGTCGGTAATATATTCAATTATCCGACACAGCGCACAGAGGCAGAGATACCGCCGTAAAGAAGTTGTCACCCATAGCCCGCGATAAGCAGATGAGCATACCATGGCGGCGCATGATGATAACATCGATCTTCTTTTCTCACGGGTATGGGGCTGCAGAAATTCTGTTTCCTGAAATCAAATTCATAATGCACGGCTCGAAGCAGTTGCCTTGGGCTAGGATTGTTTTCTGGAACCAAGAAAATCTTCTGAAATCAGGTCGTTGCGTCAGTCAATAGAAAGGACTGGATACACATATCGTGATATGCCCAGGTCCAAGGACGAAGCGATCGCGCCAGCCATGGAAGGTGATGAAAAAGAACTTACCACTGCCTTCATTCTTCGCAAGATCATACCACGGTACAGAGAAGCTTGGCATGTATCGGTTCAACATCAACAATGTTTGATGTGCCGTTGATCAAGACACCTGTTTTTTTTTTATTTATAGTGGGTGATGTGGGCTGTTCCTGCCGGCAGGGATTTGGCGGGTCGCACTGTCTCGATTGTTGCATGGAATGCGACGAAAAAGGAGTCAAAAGGGCCGTTGTAACTATTGATGTACAAGGCCCCATAAGCGGAGGACGTGCCGCGCAACTACCTGCTGAGGCTGCTATGGATGCTGATGCTTGACAAAAAACCAGCTGCAGCTTGGGTTGCTGAGTGGTTCTGTTTGTGTATTGGGTACCGAGATGGCACGAGCGAGAGTGGCGCGTGAGATCAAGATCCCCTGGCAAGGTTGCAGTCTTGATTTTGCACTGGTAGTAGAAGTACCCAATCTCTTAGAGTCACGCGCATCGTCACGTCGATTCGGATGAGCACGTCGACGTTCCACTTGCTCCTGCGGGGTTTGTAGAAGAGTGGATGGGTTGTGTCGACGTCGGACCCAGATGGCCAAGGCCAAGGCCGTACGTAATGATTGGGAAAATGAAGACGACGATGAGCCAGAGAAGGATATAGGAGGGAAACAAGAGCTCGATCAGAATGAAAAGGCGAGTCTGAACAGAAACGACAATGATACCGCTCCGGTTCTTCGGGAAGGGGAGAAGATGAAGCACGAATGGGAGAGGAAGACAGCAACAAGATCGAGGATGCGTGAGTCACCTGGACTCGTGGTGCATTTCGTGCTGATCTTCCAGTTCGCACCTTAAATTCTCGGTACCAATATAGCCCTATCACGTACCTCTTAGTCCCCAGATATCAATGTTCTGTAAACAGATACACCTCTCGGTAGCTCCTGGATTGCTCCTGCACCTCCTGCGCACATTTTTGGGACTCCAAGTGAACACCATCGCATTTGGCAGAACACAGTTTGTAGATTCCCCGAAATACAAGAAAGCAATACAGCAGCCGCCAAGAAGCCAAAGTAATCAGCCGATAGGATTATGAGTAAATGTCCGACTGAAGCGACCAAAACATCGAAAAGACACGAACGGAGTGTACTCACTATGCTCGCATGCCACCGATGCATTGGGCAACGCTAAGATGCCATGAGTAGCAGGGCTTGCAATTTTCTCCTCCCTTCTTTTGGTGTCGTACCTTGCCACAGCGGGCATTGGAGATGACGTTATGAGCTTTGGCTTTCAGCATATATCAAGGTTCCAGCGTTTGCGTTTCGTGTCTGATTGTCAACGACGATTACTACCTCCCGGTCAAGGTGTCCTGTTCAATTAGACCCGGCCACAGAGTCGAATTACAAAGCTCCAGAAGACGGTGACTCTTTTACTAACCGTACATGATTTCATTCTTTTTTGCAGCTTTGTGGGTCCATAAACTGAGAATCATACAATTCCGTGTGCTAGATGAGTGACACGGATACACGAACTGCGGATGACATCGATAAAGGAAGAAGAAAATGACTGACAGGGCTGGGATGTTACCGCCCAGTTCCTCCGCCGACGGTACTGGGTATCGTGACGGGATCTCCTGCAGCAAGCTCAACACTTGACCTCTGCCTGTGCTTTTTCAGCCAGCTGCTGTTCCCGGCGTTTCCGAGCGAGGTAGGCACGGCCGGCCCGACTTGTGCTTTCCCTTCCGAGGACCTCAGAGATCCAAACACCAGTTTCGGCAAGCAACGGGAGAGATATTGACCCGACGTTCCACTTTGGACCCAGGCTGGATAGTGATGCCTGCGAAGGCGCTGGGAGATGAGATGATAAATTAGTATGAAATGATGCAAGGGGTGATGGGCGTACCAGTGTATGGTTCGCCGATGTCACCGCAAAAAGACTCGCCAGTCAGGGCATATACGACGTCCTCTGTGGCGACGTTTCCGGTCGCTCCAGGGGAATAAGGGCACCCGCCGAGTCCGCCTACCGAGGCATCGAAGGAACGCAATCCTAAATCGAGCGCAGTGAATATGTTTGCGAGTGCGGTTCCGTTCGTATCGTGAAACTATTCAAGTTCGAAACAGTGTAAGTCAATCTGCGCGTAGTCTATGACAAAGACACTCACATGTCCCGCAAGTTTCCTTGGATGGAATTCTTTGCAAGCCTCCTCCAGCACTGCACGCACGCTGGCAGGGGTTCCCGTGCCTGTCGTATCCCCCAGGCTGACCTCATAACAGCCCATCTGGAGCAGCTCTCTTGTGACGTCTCGAACTCTACGTGGGTCCACACGTCCAGAGTATGGACATGTAATGACGACCGAAACATATCCGCGTACTTTCAGTCCTTTGTCGCGAGCCGCGCGGGTCACGGGTTCGAGGCGAGCCAGGGATTCCGCCACTGTGGCATTGGTATTTGCTCGCGAGAAAGCGTCTGTCGCTGCGGTGAATATCGCTACTTCTGTAATGGGCGGTGGAGGTTTCGCGGAGGAGTCGGGAGAGAGAATTCGGAAGACTTCTTCAAGACCTCTGCCGTTTGGGACGAGTACAGAGAGTTCGGCGCTTGGGATGGGGTCGATTAGAGACAGGACTTCAGCTGTCCCGGCCATCTGTGTGTGGGTCAGCTCGGGGGCAAGATCAAGAACAAAAAGGACGGACCTGAGGTACCCATTTGGGACTGACGAAGCTGCCTGCTTCGATGTTCTGTAGTCCTGCCCTGCCAAGTCTGTTTATGAGTTCTGCTTTGATGGGAGGAGAAATCGGTAGAGCTTCGTTCTGAAGGCCATCACGCGGGCCAACTTCGACGATGCGAACAAAGTTGGATTCGGTAGAGAAACACCGTCGACCACAGCGCGAGGCACGCTTGATTGCACGAGACAGAAACATGTGTGTGTGTGTGTGTTACGGAGATTCAATTTACTTTTATTCCTCCCTTTCCAAGAAACTTGTTCCCCCCGCTCTCAGTTTGGCCACAAAGCTCTCGTACCACTTCGCAACGATGCCCATGGGTACCATACTCTCTGGCCCCATTCCTCTCGAAGGCACAAATCCAGATATGTAATTCAACAGATGTCGCGCGATCCTCTCTGCTAGTGCACCGGTATCGACCTGTTTCGGCATCGCAGAGGACGCGTTCAGTACCGAGTTGATCGTCGCCGAGGGGAGTGCCGCCATCTGTGCTGCAACCGATTCCAGGGGCTCGACCGCGAATCCAAGGATGGCGGTAACCTCGCCCGTTGCGGTGGATGCGGCAGAGGTAAACGCAGAGGGCGTGTTCATACCAGACACTGGGTTTGATGATGAAGAAAACGTGGAGCGGAGACGAAATATTGCAGATGGCTTTTCGTTGGACAGCCTGTGTTTGAGAATTGAAGGATCGGTCGTATTGTGTTCACCATAGATAGGGGAAAGATGGGACGCACATGCCTAGGACTTGAGACCCTTTTCCTGGCCAGAAGAAGTGTACGGTAGCACCATAGCCTTCGGGAAATGGCACTGCATCCAAGCATCAATCATGTCGCATCGGTTGCATTTGTGGGGATTCTCACCTGTTCCTAATAGAAAGACGCAAACATGGTTCACCTTCTCTGCGGCGGGAATCTCGAAGAAGGCATGTGTCTCGTCTACCTGTTGCAGGTTGGTTTGCAGAAGTCTGCCAGCTACACAGCACCCAAACATGGTCGATTCAGAGGCAACGGATCAGTTGTAATGTCGAGATCGGTTGAACGGGTACTTGGAAAAGGCTAATCGCGGTCTCGACGGCTGGTAGGTCGAAGGAAAGTTGTGGTTGTACGACAAGGGCGGTATAGATCGATGATGCAATGCATACCACAGTTTTATCCGTGCCGCGTTCCACAAAGCTCCAATTGCCAAAATCAAAGCGAATATGTACACCCCATTGTCTCCATTGTCATTGCACAACAACACAAACTAATGAGATTACACTGCGAAATGTGGACATCATACCATTGTCTCTGTAGAATTCAGTGGATCTACGATATCAAGAAGGCATACATGGGGTATCTGTAAAAGGTCCGAACTATCCACCCACATCATGTCTATTCAGGCTTCTGAGAGGTGTTAACCTTCCCCGACTCGACGTCTTCTAGTGCTACTCTCTCATACTTGTTTCCGTCCCTCTCGTCAGGATTGGGTGTCTTCGTCTCAATGTGCTTCACCCAGGTGTACCAAATAGACCCTCCGAGAATGATAGCGATCGAACAAACCCGCCCGCTAAACCCGCTTAGATTAGCCTGGATCACTCTGAAGCATAGATAGAATACTCACAGCGAGATCGACTCATGAAATAGCGCCATGCCCAGTAAAGCTCCAGCAACGCCACGAACAGCAGAGGATACCATGTGAGTTATCGGAGACGTCACTTTGATGGAGAGTAGACTGGCAATGCTCATCAAGAACCCGATAACACCCTGTTATGTCCATTGTTTCAGTCAAAACTCCGAGGGGAAAAAGGATACTTACAGTGATGATGGACCCCCAAACGAAGGTGTGCAATTCTGAAAGCGCACCGATAGAACCATTGTCCTGCAATGACATGAGGCGCGTAATAGCGGGTCCTTCCCCCGCAAGGATGATGACGGGAATCATGGCCACAGCACTCAACAAATTCGTGTACCAGGAAAGGTGCAAGGCACTGCCTTTGACCACATCAAGACTCTTTTTGATCACGACTGAATGGACCGCAGTTATGGCAGAGCTGGCAACACCGAATGCAATACCAAGCGGTATGAGAGGGGTAGCGTCAAGGAAGACGCCGACGAAGAAACCGAGTGTGACTACTGAGCAGGCGAAGAGAATACGGAGGGATGGCCGCGCATGCAAGAAAACAAAGGAAGTCCCGACGGTCATAGGCAGTAACAATCCGCGGGCAACCTGATAAAACGAGGCATCAACGTATTTGAGAGTGAAATTGCTGAAACTGAAAAGAGGTGAGTAGATTGTTATAAATGGTGGGACGGCGAGCCTACCTCAATCCGACGACGTTCAACGCAACCATCGGCGTGAGCCCTTTGATAAGCTGTACATCAATGTACAGGGGAACTTGAATGAGCTTCGCCGCGTGACAAGCGAGGAAAAGAGCAGCTGCGATCATGAGCTGCACGAACAAGAAAAAGAGCGGAGCCGCGGTCGTCTGAAGCACCCATTTGTTCCTAGAGCACCTCAGCCTGTGTCAACAAGAGCAGAGAGAGCTAGCGCACGCCATGACCATCTACGAGGCTGTCGTGAGTTTGCAAATTGAGCAGACAATTCCAGGTCACGACATACCGACAATGCCGCTACGAGATAGAACGAAACCGTTCCCAACTGAGGGATTTTTTAGCTACCAACAAGCATCATGCAACTCGCATGTCATACCACAAGAAGCCGGTTATTTTGCTCTTGGCTGCGAGCACCATTTTGAGACATCGTTAGACGACGTAGAGTACAGGTATACTGAACAAAGAAATGTCGAGAAGAGGATATCTTTTTTTGTTTGTTGAAACCTTGAACTTGAGTTTTCGTCGTTAGGCCCTTGACACGGTGGTTTCGGAAAAGTACCAATCGAGTCTTACGTAATTGAGCCTCCGCTCACGTGAGTTGGACGACCCCTCCCTCCACGACGCGTCGCGCAGGCCAACATTTGACCACTACCTCGTGAAGGAGTCAACATGTCAGATCCTGGTCGAGATTCGGTACCTCCACCTCCTATCATTCAGAACATTGGCAAGTGATCGATTTAACCTCTAAAAACCCAGTCTGAAACGTTTTGGACGCACTTAAGAGCCGGACAACACAATAAAGATACTGCTAGCGACGGACAACCACATCGGTTACCTAGAGCGAGATCCAATACGTGGTCAAGACTCCATAAACACCTTCAAGGAAGTTCTCCAGCTGGCTGTGAAGCATGACGTGAGTTTAATTTCGCTTGTGGCGGTCTCCGCTGTGCTCGTTATGCATACAAAGCCACGCACCAGCCAACCATCCATGTCGATCGTCGTTTGCAAGGGCGCTGACGGAGCCGCTCTAGGTCGACTTTATCCTACTCGCCGGTGACTTGTTCCATGAAAACAGACCATCCAGAGATTGCCTTTATCAAGTGATCGCGCTTTTACGCGAATATACACTGAGCAACAAACCAGTCCAAGTCGAACTCATGAGTGATCCCAACGAAGGAAAGGCGGAAGGTTACAAGTACGCTGCACAAATACCCCTTATAACACTGTCCAATAATCACGCACGCCTAGTTTCCCAGCAATCAATTACGACGATCCTAATTTGAACATCGGGATCCCTGTTTTCTCGATCCATGGGAATCACGATGACCCACAAGGCGCGGGCCCAGTAAGTACATCTTTCGGGTGGTACCCCACGTTATTGACAATTCTCTCTAGGAGGGTGCACTGTGTGCTCTTGATGTTCTCTCCGTGTCAGGGCTTTTGAACTATATGGGGAAGTACGATCTTCCCATCTCAAACGTTGACGCCCAGCAGACCGGCATTGCAATTCGACCGGTTCTCCTCCGCAAAGGTACTACTTTCCTTGGCTTATATGGCGTGGGCAATGTCAAGGACCAACGGATGCATTTCGAGCTCCGGAGCAACCGAGTCCGCATGTACATGCCCCGAAATAAGAATGATTGGTTTAACATATTGCTCCTCCATCAAAATCGGTATGTTGAGCGCTCATGTTGAGTGAAATCTTCTCCTAAAGTTCCCCTTGGCAGTGTCCGACACGGTCCCCAGGAGTCAGTCCCTGAAGGCATGTTCGATGACAGCGTGGATCTCGTTGTCTGGGGTCATGAGCACGATTGTCGCATTGTACCCGAG
>JBBPQC010000490.1:0-18502 GCA_038092295.1 Leccinum arenicola
GGTGGCTGCGCAATGTTTACAAATGTTTTCTGCCAGCCGCTATGGAGAGAGAGAGTGGATTAAAGTTGCGGGGTTCGAATAGAACACCGCCACTCTCGCTCGCAATAGCGGATGGTTAGGAGCCTGGGTTTGGACATGATTTAGGGATAGTTTAGGGATAGTTTAGGGATGATTTTGGAAATGATTTTGGAAGAATTTTAGATGGTTTTGGGATGGTTTGGAGATGGTTTGGAAATGCTTTTGGAAATGCTTTTGGAATAATTAATTTAGAATGTTTTGAAATAATATTAGAATCCTTTTGGCTAAGGATGCTTCAGAGATGGTTGAAGTTTGGGAATGATGTTAGCCCCTCTATTTGAGATGGTCAGTGCCATTACAAACCTTACTCATGGCTGTGATCACTTAAGACCCCTTGCATAGCAGTGAACCTGTGCAAGCCCATCTTTCAACTTACTGCACTTTGATTCTCTAACCATCCGGGAGGAAATTGGACGATGAGACCTAGATTGAACAAAATCAAATGCCTACTCTGGATAGAATCATATGACCTGCATGCAAAGATGGTGCAAAGCCCATAGGGAACATTCATGTTGTTGACGTGCTCAAGGGTCACAACATGGGAACCGCTGTTGAACATGCTTGAAGCAGGAAAGACACTGTTTGTGAAGGGTTTCTTGAGCGTGCTATACCTGTTGAGCAACAATTTGAAGGCGACCTCATAGTTATTGCAAAGTTTTAGCACATATAGCGTAAAACAGCCTAGTAAGAGGGTGGTGAGAGTGGTGATTTGAATAAAAGAGAAAACTTATTGCTCATAAAACCAGCATTGTGGATGAAATTGATGTTCTCATACAATTTTATGACAAGGGCCAGGGGCCTAGAAGGAGGTGTCAGTAACTCATTGGCACAGTGTGTTGGTGTGTTCTTACCATCTAACCACTGTCATAGAATATCCCTGTCAACAGCGATACAAAGCTTCCTTGCCGTTCCTTGTGGCACCCTTGAATATTGAGCAGAAGGTTTTCAAGTATGTTGCTCATCCCTCTGTGAATGGCTTCCCAATCAGGGCCCTGGAGCCTACCAGCCAAGATGGTAATAACTTGATTCTCCTAATCGACAATAGCAGCCTTTGGTGTTCCAATGAGGAGAGGGTCAGATAAGCACAAGTTATTTTTTTAAAAAGAAAGGGGGCTCACTGGCTGTCCCACTCCATAATGTTAAAGCCGTGATTGACTAGCTCCTCCAGTGTCCACCCCCAAGACATGTCACACTTTTGGTGAAGACTGACAAAAGCCCCTTTGGCAGCAAGGGAGGTCATTGGCATTGAAGGTAATGTTGATAGAGTTGATATCTTGGTACTTTTTGGAGTTTGAATAGCATGGTGTACTTGGGTTTTGGATCCTCCGCAGCTTTTGATTGGTTTGTCTGTGATACTTGTTGGCAACTGCCTTGCCTGGTGGTCGCTGCTTTGGCAGGTTGTCCGATCTGCCAGGTATTGATGGGAGTGTTTCCAGTAGTGGCTCTGACTTGGAGTCGCTCTCTGTCAGCATCTCTAAGTCGTTGTGCTTGTGGTTGCTGTGCCCAGACAGGACATGGGTGAGCTCCCATTCAAAAGCCTCTCTGATTGATTGCTCAAGAGGCCCAGGATGGTGGGATTGACATGAATGAGCACAGAGATCTTTGATAAAGGCATTAAGGGTGTATGGGGAGAAAAAGAGAAGGTGCTTAACAAAGAAAACTTCAACTTGCTAAGTATTGATGACCAAAATGCTGGTGGGCGACACCACTGACACGTGATGTATGGAACCCGGTACTTACTTGCGACCAGATACACACTGTACGTCGAGGACGTGGCTGGGTGGCATACTTACAGCCATGTGCAATTTATGCTACTTAGAGTAGGGTGTGCACATCATGTATTCAATTATCAGATGGTATACTATGTATGTAAGATGAGACCACAGTGTATCAGACAGTAAGACATTGTAGTACTGATGAGCTCTATTACAAATAGTCCACCAGCTGAGTATTCCCTCACCGACTATGTTCTATTTTGGCCTTTCCTCATCTCTAGTCTTTATCACTCACAGATGTTGCTTCACTCCACCTGCTTGCTCACTCAATTAAAGAGTTTGACTGACCTTTTCATTTCTGTTGGGCAATTGCCACTTGTCTTGTTCAGAAGATTTTGATGACCTTGTACTTGTTGGCAACCACCAAACAATATCTGAGTATTGAGGGTACAGGGCTTCACAAGAGTCGATGATGTAGGCCAAACAAGGAGTACACCAAGGAGAGCCAAAGGGACAAGGAGTAAAGGAGGGGACAGTCAAGGGGACATGCAATGATGCTGGAGATTCCAGCAAGAACTTGATTAGTGAGTTCTGCTGGTCTCTATTCACTTATATACTACTAGTACTATACATAGTCCAAGCTATACTACAATGCAACTATGTCTTCTCTGGGTCTGACTCAATGGAATAGCATGTTGTATCCTTGGCTAGTAATTCCATTAACCAATCTTCTATATCCTGTCAAAAGATCTACTGCAATATCATCTTCATCTTCATCTCAGTATCGATTCTTCAGTTGAGCGTTCAACTCCCTATTCTCCTTTCCATACACCACAAGTGCAGCTATGAGCTTCCATCTCAAGTGGTATTAGCAACTTGAGTATAGTAAACAGATAGTAGACTACTTACCCAACCACAAATAGTGGCTCCTGTTGCAATAGTCATTGCAGCAGGCACTGGTGTTTCTAACTCATTTACAAAATGAAAACAGTCAGCTGGTTCTGTAAGCAACTGCTTTGAATATTTGGGAAAATGCTTGATGGTATGGTTCCTAGAATTTAGACCTTAGTAAGCTAGCTGAAATTTTATATGGAAAAAATGAGACACTTACTTCTACATTGGCAGAGTTCCAACCTTAGTTCCAGGCTATCTGATGGAAAACTGCATATCCATACTCCTCTAAGTGAGTAATCCACAACTCCAGTTCATTCAGGTTACTCACTCTATCAATAGAGAAAAGTTTGAATTCTTGTTAATTAGCTTAAAGGGAATTTTTGACAAGGTATGCAGCCTCTATTTGGCCAACTCATCACCAGTACCATTCCACTCACTGACTTCACTTCACTCAGCTGGCTTGCTCCTCAGCCTTGGATGAAATATATCCAGTAAACCTAGTGGTTACCTCTTTAAACTCTCTGATTAGATGAGACATGAAGACTAGATCAGACAAGTGAGTCTGAATCATAGTGAAATCTACACCTATGAGTTAACTTACCATATTCCAATGAATCTGCCAGTATTGAATGCTCACAGAAAACTTTCAACAGGGTGGGTCTCCACCACAAAATCCTCTTTGAATGACATAGTTATAGAGGCTCCAGTCCTTCTGTCATGAAGGCTGATGCAAAGAACTTCTGCAGCCTGTCTGAATACATAAAACAATCTAGTTGGGTGCTTGAGCAGAATTTAGAACATCAATCAATGAAGCTATAATAATGATAGCAACTAGTGGACTGTAGTCCCATCAAAATCATAGGAACTACCAGTTTCGACTTGAACATGGGCTGGCCTGGGAGCCTATCCCAGCCTGCCAAGGAACTATATTTAGATTCTTCAAAGTTAATTAACTTTGGTATATTTCCTTGCAAATCTCAGCCGTGTCCCTTGGACACAAGGAATCCTTCAATAGCTTCTGAAGCTCCCATCGTCTCCTTGATGCTCCACCATCTGGATAGCATAACAACAACTGATGCCTGTCACAGGCGTCCAATGCAATCCAATCACGGTATCCATGTCGATGAATGGCTCCCACCACCTCACATACTTTGTCAGAGGTATTCAGAATGATGCACCTCAATAGGTAGTGACTCGGAGTATTCACCTCCTGTAATGTGTTTTGAATCAACTCCATCTTCACCACCATATGAGAATACACCAATCATGACATGAATGGAATGAGCCAAATGTCGGCATCCAGTAGCTTCATCATACAATATATCAAGCATTCTTGTGAAGTGTTGCTCAAGAAGGCTGATATTACTAAGGACAATGGTCACCATCTTCTTCAGCTGCCTACAATGTTATATATATATATATAGATCAATAGGCCCAGACCAATGGTATCTCTCCCAATATGTTAGTGGACATACATGGTAGGTGTCTATTTTCCTTTTCGCAGTCAATTCTCATTTTGTGCTCTGCAAATACTGCACGTCATGTAATCAGATTAGATAAACCACATCTCTCTGGCATGATCTCACAACTTATTGCTGGGATCAACGATCCTGATAAATGTTGTTTTATATTGGATATACCTCTTACCCAACAAGGGATGCTGCAATCGATCAGGTAAATTCATTCATTGTGCACATGATGTATGCTAACATGACATTAGTATGCTCGATGATGGTCTTACAATTGGTTGAAGTTAAACACAGCACGATGTCCCATTTGATAAATGCAAGGTCACAGTGGACAATTTGGCCATCCGCTCATGGGGTCTCACCCATCAAGCTGGTGCATTCAGTTATCCTCACCAGGATGCTGACAGTGATGCCACGTACATCTTGAGAATGTCTGGTGTCAAACTCTGGACCTTTTACTTCCCCATCAACCTAATGATTTCTCGCCCAGAATTGCACTCAGTGATTTTGAAGCTTTGCAATCCAGATTCTCTGGAGAATTCAGATATACACAGTGAGACAGTCCATATCTACCCTGGCGATCTTGTGTAAGTTGCCGATTCCTTGTGTTTCATTTACCATGCATCTGCTCCAAGTATCCAACTACCTAATATTATCTTTAATTGCCAGCAAGCCCTGATTCATTTCCTGCACTAGGCCAATAGCCAAGGAATTGTTGTGAGGCTATGATTGCTGCCATGGAACTGGCAGGAATCCAGGTTCTGACACATATCCCTATCCAACCTGTAGCTGTAGGCCCAATATATTCCCTCCAAGGACTGGCTCTGTTGAAGAGCCATTTCGCTCCACAGAAGAACTCCTGATTGACTTGAGGAACTTCGGATGGAAGTCAGAGTTTAATTCTTCAAGCTCTGGGCTAAAATTTGAGTCAAGGGTGGAACATAGGAGTAGCAAGTACTAGTGATCCATTCAGAATACTTATCAGCTACTGCAATAATAGGAAATCCCATACCCTCAAATCAGAACTCAATGCCATCTCAAGATCCACATAGGCAAGGTCACTGGTAATGTAAGTAAATTTACCTTTGGACAAATCCATCTCTGTATAACCTCCAGCAAAGACTCCAGCTTTTGTTTGGTTTCCTCAGATTGTGATCTGGTTTCTCTGGTGAACACAGGCTTCTTCAGATACTTCTCCTAAATTCCAAAATGAAAGGCTTCTGTTTCAGAGAAGTTGCCATTGTTTTAAGATAATGCCTAGGATTAGTGGCCTCCAGTCCTTCAGGAATGAAGAATCTGGTTATTGATTGAAAACCTTGTCAAGGTGCATGAAGATGTAGTCAGGAACTTGAGATTCCTCCAGTGGTTTATCTGTTTCATCCACAGCAGCTACTGGATGACCAGTAGCTTTCAAGAGCTGGTAAGGGCCTGAGAATTCTTGCAAAACTTTGCACCTAACCAGTTGGTTGTTTTGTTGGGAATGTAGGAAGTTTGTAGAATATTCTGTCACAGGAACTTTATCTGACAAAGATTTGATATTCAAAGCAATGTGAAGAACAAAATAGAATAAGAAAGAAATACTAACAAGGAGAAAAATAGTTTTCTGCTGAACCATGGGTGGCTTTTTTTATAACCTAGCCATCATCTCTTTTCTTTTCTTGGGGTTGCAGACACCTCACTTTGTTTTCTTGCCAACTTTAATGTACCATCAGAGTCTGTGATGGAGGTAGTAGAACTCATAGTTCCAGGTTTGTCTCTCTCTTTATTTTGGCAACATCCCTTTCAACTCTTTTTTTGCTGATTCCAACCTTACTTTCTTCCCCTTGATTCATTAAATCAGAGCCATGTGTTGATGACATCTCCCCAGCAGCAACAATCTTGGGTTCTATCTCGTCCAACTCATCCAACTCAGAATCCTATTTGAACTGTAGCCAAAGTAGGTGAGAGCTGTCCCTTTTAGTCATCTCCAAATCTGATTCACTTTTCCTTTGATCACATCATCCATGTTGATGAGGATGCTGATTGTGTTTGATCGCCTGTATTGGTCTAGCCCATTACTCAAGAAAGATTCCAGCAACATGCTCTTCTCCTTCAAATCAAGTTGGTGCTTGTTGTATCGATAGGATTGTAAGTTCCTCTTGATGATGTCAATTCGAGCATATCCTAATAACACTTGATCTGCTTTCTCCTGGTGATTGTAGTTTGATCTTCATCTTCGGCATGATTTCAGAAAGATCACCACCACCTTCTTCTGTGTTGTCAGTACATCCTTTTGTTTCCTCTGCAGCCTTTCCTTTGCCATAGTGGTGGTAGTTAGGAGTAAGTAGATTGATTGCATAATCTATGTAACCTATAATAAATTCCAATTCCTTTTTCTGTCACTCATTTTGACCACATTTCGGCTATGTTGTCATATTGCAGTATTTTTGTGTTTAGCTTTATATGGTTTGTCATCTCGTTCCTAGATCTGATCACATCTAACTATGATCTTATTGTTCTTTGTTTTACAATCAGTTTACCACAAATGAACATGGAGTGTCAATTTTGGTAAATTTGTATCAAATATGATACACTATATTTTACTGCAATTGACACTTCATGTTCATTTGCGGTAAATGTGGTACTGATGATTCACCACAAATGCTATCAACATCAATTTGCTGTAAATTATTGTTTGTATTTTACTGCATTTCATACTTATTCCTTATTTGCGGCATGTTTTTTTTAGTTGTGTTGCCATTATTTTATGTCTCAAAATGTTAGATAAACCACAGCTGTATCCTAACTCATTTACCAAAAACACTAAAATTCACACATATGTGGTATTAATTATACTTGATTTGTATATATTGAAGGCGACCTAAGACGGCTATACAGCATCTGGCACATTGAACACCAAATACAAGAATGGAGGAGGAAAGTTGTCATCAGAGGGAATCCAACAAGAACAAGACTAGCTTGTTCCATTGGCTTGATTCATGTTTTATACTACTTACAGTTGGTCCATGCTACAGAGGCTATACTAAATGTGTCTAGGGCGTGTATCAACACAGCCAGTACTAACCTCGGTAATCGAACTACTATGAATGTATATATTGTTACAAACCTCTTCATTTTCCACTTCTCAAAGTCACGTGACCTGCTTAGTCAGCATCACGTGACCACTTATGTAAGCTTATAACTTCGTCTCTCACTTTTCACTTTTACAAGTCACATGACTTGCACAGCCACTAGGTCACATGACTTATCTTGGTAGCACTCGTTGAACACTTACCGTATTAATTAGCACAGCTTATCCAGACCGGCCCTAAGCTGGTCTGTGCACACATGTCAGTAGTATAAATACTTGAATGCAACAACCGAACAAGCCAGTCTTGTTCTGGTTGGATTCCCTCCATCCTATACTCTTCCCTCCCAGTGTCTTTGTGATTGTTGAGGTGCCATAGTCCTTGGTGGATCTAGGTTGCCTTCATAAGAACAAGACTACTTTTACTATCTCACCTCACCTGTCACCAGTACACGTGACAAAAACTTTTTCCAAACTGCTTCGTCATTGTCGGATCCCAGACATAAGGGAGACCCCTCACATCAGAGGCTAAAGAGAACCCTTGACCAGGTTACTGTCTAGGGGATTACGAACCCTTAGTCTACAAATTGTATCACAGGACTGTACATCCCACAAAGAAGTTCACTTTGCTAGTGCTTTGACCTCATTCGAGAGGACACGGCTAGTCGCTTCTAATAGTATCAATCCCTACCCTGTGCATATTGGGTCAGCACACACTTTCGAACGAGCATAATTGTTATTGAGGTTGCGCGTGATATAACCTAAATGATCCGCAGGTATTACCTACCCCTCCGCTTGATGGGCAACAGATATCACCTGTGTGCACTCCCCGGTTTCCCCACCAGAAAGTCGTGCCCGTGACACGACCCTTGTCGAAGAAGATTTTCTTTACAGATCCAAGTGATGTGACTCCCCATGAGATCCTCCTCGTTATATGAGCATCACCCTCATATTCCTCATCGGAACCCTTGTGTTCACCTATTGCTTCTCCATTATCGCCTACCTCTTCTACCATCTATCGAACCAAGAAGAAGGATACCACCTCAAATTGACTCTTGCCGGAAAGGAATACAAATTAAGTTTCCTCTCCCCTGACTACCATCGCCCCACCGAACCCGACCCATACGAAGTCAAAACCTTGAACACTGACAACGGCGAGTGGGAAGAAGAAGACCACTTCTACGAAGCAAACACGTGGACTCCCCAAGCGTCACAAGCAGAATTAGCAATCTTGCAAGAAATCGTTGAGGCAACTCCAATAGTCAACATCCAGGAACAAGCCATTCTCGAGTGGCCTGTTGACGTTATCTGATCACCCAACATTCCCATCCTCATTGGAAAAGAATACCTCGCAGTGCGAGAAGCCCTCCTTGTTGCAAGATTACCCATAAAAGAAGAAGATCTGAACGACGATCAAATAGGATTAGGGTTTGAACTAGATCTAGTCGGAGATTGGCCTTTCGAAATAAAAAACGACTTCCTAAATTCACTCGAAGGAAAACTCGCAATCCGAGACCCCGATAATATGTAGTTCCCTCGACCTTTACGAAAGTCACGCGGAATATCAAATAGAATACAACTGCTATGTCCGACGACCTCATGGACCCCCACAGGTCCTTCAACCCCATGTGTGGATCGGGGCGGAGATTGAACCCCAAAGACCAGCCGTCCCAATCTTCGACGAGTGAAACTACCCAAGACGCTTGCTTTGAATTGCTCTACAGGACAATCAACGACCTAAAAAAGGAGTTACGGGACGCCCAGGACAACACCCAAAAGGCCCACGACCGGCTAGACCAAGAGAACAAAGACCCCAGACCCCAGTCCATGTTGTCACAGGAAACCCTCGACACCATAGCAGCTCTTCACCTGCTCGACACCTCTGGCTCCTCAGTGAGCTCAAAAAAGCGCACCAAAATTGTCCCTGATCCTGGGAAATTCGATGGAACTTATAGCCGATACAACAAATGGTGGACTAAGATAATGGCCTGGATTGAGGTCAATCCAGAAACCTTCACCAACAATAAGAAAGGTTCCTTAGCCATTTTCTCACGAGTAGGAGATGTCAGAGAAAAGGACAAAAATGGTGCTGGTGCCTGGGCCAGGAACGAGTTGAAGAAAAGAAGGGGACTCGCGGACCATTTATGGCCAGACCCCGATGAACTCAAAATCCTTATGGATGGCCGATTTCGAATCGGCAATGAACGGGATATTGCTTTATGACGTTTGATGGATAAGAAGCAAGGTTCAAAAGAAAGAACCCAAGTCTTCCTCACAAGTTGGCTCGCTCTCTACGATCAGGCCAAATGTGATCCAATGATGGGGATCGCCCTCCTAGAAAGGAATAGTCAACAAGACATCATAAAGCACATGTTCCTGCAAGGAGAACGTCCCACGACCATTCCCAAATTTATTGCCGTCATGCAGAAATATGCCAATGAGATCGAAGCATTTGAAACTCGATCGTCCTCTTTTCAACGACGCGACCCCAATGCTATGGACATCGATGCCACAGTAACTACTACCGACGTCCGTAAAATGTCTCTGGGATGTTACAACTGTAGAGACGACGGACATCGTGCGAAAAAATGCAAAAAGGTGTCAACAAGATGCAAAGATTGTGGATTCTCTCAAGGCAGACATAGAAAGGAATGTCCAAAATTTAAACCACGGAAAGTAAGGGCTGCAGAAGGAACTGCATCATTAAACCAACAAGCCCCATCGCCCAACTGGGAAAAGGTGATACAAGGAATGGATTTGGAAGCCACTCAGGCTTATTTCCACGATCTCGATGTAACTCAGAGAAAAGAGTAAGGGAGACCATATCGGGTATGGCATCTCCTCCTCTCATAAAACAAAAAAATAGTTTATTGACGAACTCTTGTACTCAACGCCTAAATAGTGCTAGTACAAATTCTTTTTCTCTTTCTTCTTTCAATCGATACAATGTATTAGATAGCGACGTTTCTCTTGATTCGCCATCATCTCAAAGTAGTATCCTACCAGATGACACAACCGAAGCCACGATCTCGAAAGAGCGTGCTCCCCGGGAAGGGAGGCTTAATTTGGCTTACAAAGGAAATAAAAATAGTTCCCCTCCTCAGATCCTGACTGAGCGAAAAGTCTGCACTATGCGCCCACTTAGGGAATTAATCCTAAAAATAGATATAATTACAAAGACCAAAAACATCGAAGTAGCAGCACTCTTAGATAGCGGAGCAAATGGAGTTTTTATAGATACCGAATGGGCCAAAGCCCAACGCATACCCCTGAAACCCCTCGAACTCGTTGTGCCAGTTTACAACGTGGATGGAACGATCAACTCGGCAGGAGGCATTGCCTATACCACCGACCTAATCATAGATTTCCAAGGACATCGCGAAAAGATCACAGCCGATGTGACCAACCTAGGACAGAATCAAATGATCCTGGGATACACCTGGCTACGGAACATAATCCCTTGATTGATTGGGTACAAGGGACAGTCAAATTAAATCAATGTCCCTCCTCTTGTCAAGCGTTGAATGCAATATACGAATCTCGATTGGATGAATCCGAGATTGACCATTCCTACCGAGTTCAGGGATTAGGAAAAGAACCTTTGGAAGGAATAGAACCCGAAGAAGCCTTCAAACTAGTACCGGAGGCATACCACGATTATCTTGACGTCTTCTCGAAGAAGGCTAGCGAACGCATGCCCGAAAAGAAAACATGGGATCATGCTATAGATCTGAAACCAGATTTCAAACCTAAAAAGGGTAGATTAATTCCTCTCAACCCTGTGGAACAGGATGAAGTCAAAGCCTTCATGGACGACCAATTGAGCAAGGGTTACATTAGACCTTCGAAGTCCCCACAGACTTTGCCCGTGTTCTTCATTCCTAAAAAGGATGGTAAAAAGCGAATGGTCATGGACTATAGATATTTAAACAAGGGAACCATTAAAAACAACTACCCTCTCCCGCTCATTGGATCAATTGTCGATAAACTAAAAGGAAGCAAGATCTTCACCAAGATGGATCTCCGTTGGGGCTATAACAACATGAGAATCAAAGAAGGAGATGAATGGAAAGGAGCCTTCGTCTGCCATCTTGGATCCTATGAACCTACCATAATGTATTTCAGGATGTGTAATTCCCCGGCCATGTTCCAAAACATGATGAACGACATCTTTGCAGATATGGAAGGCGTAGTGATTATTTATATTGATGATCTCTTAATCTTTATGAATGGAGATATGAAACACCATCAGGAAATGGTCAAGAAGGTCTTAGAGAGATTACGGAAGAATGACTTGTTCGTTAAACCTGAAAAGTGCTTCTTCAGAGTAAAGAAAGTCGACATGCTAGGCATGGACGTCTCCTGTAATGGAATCTCCATGAATGCCGAAAAACTCGACGGCATCGCTAAGTGGCCGGTCTCCACTAATGTGAAAGCCGTGAGGAGCTTCTTGGGCTTAGCCAACTTCTATCACCGCTTCATCACCAATTACAGCTTGGAAGCGAGACCCTTACATGACTTAACAAAGAAAGATCAACCCTGGAAATGGGAAATGGCTCAGCAAAAAGCGTTTGATATGCTCAAACATAGATTCACCACTGCGCCTGTATTGGCTTATCCGGATGACACAACCCCTTATCGTGTCGAGTGTGACACCTCAGACTTCGCAACAGGAGCTGTGCTCTCTTCCTTGAAAAATGACAAATGGCATCCTGTTGCCTTTATGTCACACTCCATGACCCCTGAACAGCGTAATTATCCCATCACCGACAAAGAAATGCTCGTGATCATTTTAGCACTCAAACAATGGAGACACTATCTAGAAGGTGCTAGACACAATTTCGAGATCTGGACGGATCGTAAAAACCTCCAGTATTTCATGAAGAGTCAAGATCTAAATTGGCGACAAGCAAGATGGGCTCAGTACCTATCTTGATTCGATTATACTCTCGTGAATAAACCCAGTACCTTGATGGGAAAAGCCAATGCCCTCTCTAGGAGAGAAAATCACATGATCGGCATTGAGAATGATAACAAACAAATGACATTCATACCGGAATCTCGCATATGATCTCTGGAGGAGATCACCCTCTTCGATAAAATAAAAACCTCACA
The DNA here is from genome assembly GCA_038092295.1 of Leccinum arenicola. Lineage (NCBI taxonomy): Eukaryota > Fungi > Basidiomycota > Agaricomycetes > Boletales > Boletaceae > Leccinum > Leccinum arenicola. The sequence continues at coordinate 12,339 of JBBPQC010000490.1, forward strand.
CTCTGGATGCACATCTCCAGACGGGTCAATCCTCCGTGAAGGATTATATTATTATAACGACAAACTTTGGGTTCCAAAAGAACTCTGCTGAGAAGTGATGACACAATTCCACGATCATCCGATCTTCAGACATAAAGGTGCCGAAAAGACACAAGATTTCCTCACAAGATATTACTCTTGGCCAGGAGCTAAGAAGGACATACAGGAATATTGTAAAGCTTGTGAGCGCTGCGTACACATGAAACCCACCAACCTTCCGCCAGCCGGAAAATTGCAACCCCTAGAAGTTCCTGAAGGACCTTGGAAAAACGTGTCTGCCGACTTTGTTACCGGCTTCCCCGCATTACACGGATTCAACAGTGTGTTAGTAGTGGTAGATCGCTTCTCGAAAGAAGTCGCATTCATACCAACTACGAAAACCATTACATCCAAAGGAACGGCCGAACTTTACAGAGATTATGTATGGAAGCATCACGGACTTGCCGACTCCCTTGTTTCCGATCGCGGACCACAATTTGCCAGTCAAATGATGGTAGATCTACTCAAACTGCTAAAAATAGAAAAGAAGATGTCCATGGCATATCATCCCCAGACCGATGGACAAACGGAGTGCGTTAACCGCAAACTTAATCAATACCTCCGACTCTTCTCTGCAGAAAAACAAGACAAATGGGTCGAATGGCTGGCCATCGCTCAGTTTAATTTCAACAACACTCGCTCGTCCGCAACTGGCTTCACCCCCTTCCAATTAACTAAAACATTCGCCCCACATCTCAGTTTCGAACCGACATCTGTAAAAGCTCTGGCCGCTAAGGAGTTTGCCGATGACATGAAAGCCAATCTCGAAAAGGCTAAAGACGCACTTCAGCAAACACAAGAAAGAATGAAACTGCAGGCAGATAAACACAGATCCACCGCTCCCGAATACAAAATCGGAGATCTCATTTGGCTTAACACTGAACACTTAACCATGGATGAATGCCCATCACGTAAATTAACGGAACGCTGGATCGGTCCTTACCAAATCATTGAAGTTCACACCAACAGCGTGGGATTATTGTTCCCTAAATCCGTGAAAGCTTGCCACATTGTCAATGTCTCCCGAGTCAAACCTTATATAGAACCCTTGCCGGGTCAACTGGTTGTCCGCCCTGGACTGGTGCTTGTCAATGATGAAGGCACTGAAGAGTTTGAAGTCGATTACATTGTCGATTCTCACCCCATTGGTCGTGGATTCCAATACCTGGTGCATTGGAAAGGTTATGATGAAAGCGATCGTACTTGGGAACCTGCCTCTGGATTGAAGAAAGCCCAGTCAGCTATAAATGACTTCCACCGCCGTAAACCTTCGGCTCCTAGACGATTGAAAATGAATCGTGCCCTGTTTGATGACCCCATTCAGTAGATTTTTCGGCAAATGACCGGCTAGCCAATGTGCCAAATTGCCGTGAATGACCGGCCAGCCAACATTGGCCGATGGAGTGAGAATATCGGCAATCCACAGAGTGGCCCATACAACTGCAACTCGGCATGGTGCTGATAAGCCCACTGGCATTAGCTACATATTCCTGCATAGCGGATGTGACTGATCAGCCAGTGACTGCAACTCGGCATGTTGCCGATCAGCCAATCAGCTACACATTCCTGCATGCCGCAGATGACTGATTGGCCAATGACTGCAACTCAGCATGTTGCCGATCAGCCGATCAGCTACACATTCCTGCATGCCACAGATGACTGATCGGCCAATGAGTACACCTTCATCTTGCCATTGGGCTCATCAGCTATCCACTGATCGGCCAATGCACATAATTTGGCATCTTGCCGTTGGGCTCATCAGTTATCCACTAGGCAGGAGCAGGGGTATGGGTAACCCCCAGGGGTCAGGGTGAGGGTACCAGAAGGGTAGGGGTAGGGGTACAGTTCTCAAAAAATTTGTACCCTTCAAGGGTCTGAGGGGTACTCAGGGGCTATTAAAAGTCCCACTCTGGTGACCTCATGTCAAACTTGTCATCACTATAATGGTCTAACAATCATATTTGAACACATAAGTGTTTTGTAGTTGAGGGGTATACCCTTCAAGGGTATACCCAAGGGTACCCCCTGAGTGTACCCTTAACCCTCCTGAAGGGTACATACCCTCGAGGGGTAGGGGTAGGGGTACGGGCCTCGGTACCCAGGGGTTACCCCTGCTCTAGCCTATTATCCACTGATCGGCCAATCAACACAATTCTGCACCTTGCCATTGGGCTCATCAGCTATCCACCGATCGGCCAGTGCACACAATTCGGTATCTTGCCGTTGGGCTCATCAGCTATCCACTGATCGGCCAATCAACACAATTCGGCATCTTGCTGTTGGGTTCATTAGCTATCCACCGATCGGCTGACGAGCAGGCATACTAATGGCAGAGTGGAACACTACTGCTTACCTGGTTGTTGCTTGGTGATCGCACGAAAGTGGGAAGGAAAAGCGTTATATTAGTGGCGCCATAAGGGCTGCCTATATATACACAGGAGCGGAGTTTGAAGCGGAGCTACAACTATGTATTATGTGACATAAAGTCATATACCTTAATGGGGGCGGATATACATCGGGCCGAAGCATCTAAGCGCTATAGAACGCACGATTATGCTGGGTGTTCAACACACCCCCTTGCTAAGCTGCCAGTGAAGGCGCGTGAGCAATATATATATGGCGCTTATAGCTGCCGGCCATCATGGTCATAGAAGACTAGGCCAAGTTGAGAGCGAAAGATCTCAAATTTGATGTGTTCCAAATTCTTGGTGAACATATCAGCGGGGTTATCATTTCCATCGATAAAAGATATATCAACTTCCCCGTTCGAGTGGGCATCGCGCACAAAGTGATAGCGGATAGCAATATGTTTGCTGCGTTTCTCGGTGACAGGGTTGGATGCCATAAAGATGGATCCCTGATTATCACCACAGATGGGGACAGGTCCGAGCCTGTATCCGAGCTCGCTCATTAGGTTGCGAATCCAGACGCATTGGCGACTGCAGTCAGACAGTGCCATGTATTCTGCCTCAGTGGAGGACAGTGCGACGGACTTCTGCATATGCGAGTTCCAGGAGAAGACACTGTCTGCAAGTTTCAGGAAGTAACCTGTTTGCGACTTTCGATTTGATGGGTCAGAGGCCCAATCAGAGTCTGTGCAAGCCATTAGTAGGCCTTTGCCAGAGCTGCCGTCATAGACTAATGCGTAGTCGGCGGTACCAAGTAGGTAGCGACAGATGTATAAGGCTTTATCTAGATGATCCTGCATAGGGTTTGCAGAGTGACGCGATAATGCAGTCACGGCGTAGGCAATGTCAGGTCGGGTTCCTAGCATTATGTAGAGCAGGGATCCAATGACTTGTTGGAATTTTGAGCGGAGGGCTGGTGAGGTTTCACCGGTGTTTGGCTCGGGATAGTATCCCTGGGGGAGAGGGGTTCGCGCAGGTCTGGCGTTTGCCATTCTGCAGTGAAGTAGGACTGTCTGCAGATAGGCGCATTGATCTATGTAGATTTTGCGGCCTTCGCGACGGACGTTCATGCGCAGGAATTCTTTGGGAAAGCCGAGATCCCTGCAGTCCCATCTTCTCATAAATTTGGCCTTAAGTTTTTCAACGTCGGATTTGTTAGGTCCGCAGAAGAAAGCATCGTCGATGTAAATGACGACGAAGACTTTTGTTTTAGGGTTTTGGTATATGAAGATACCGGCGTCGGATTTCAACCTATTAAAACCGAGTTCTTTCATGGACTCATTGAGTGTATTCCACCAGGCGAGACCGGCTTGTTTCAAGCCGTAGAGTGCGCGTTTCAATCGCAGCACGTGGTTCTCTTTTCCTGGGATGGAGAAGCCCTCTGGTTGTTCCATGAAGATTTCTTCGTCTAGCTTGCCGTATAAGTAGGCGCTTTTGACATCGAGTCCGGAGATGTGCCAATCCTCAAGGGCGGCAAGTGCCAGCATTAGTCGAACTGTTTCAAAGCGTACGACTGGGGAGAAAACCTCATCGAAGTCTAGTCCTTCGATTTGGGCGAAGCCTTTTGCCACTAGGCGGGCTTTCTTCCAACCATCGGGTTTGGCATCAAATACCCATCGGTTCTTGATTACTTTGCGGCCTTTTGGGCGCGGTGTTAGTTCAAAAACTTCTCTTTGTTTGAGCATGCTCATTTCCACCTCACAGGCCTCTTTCCATAGCGATTGCTCAGCCTGTGGTAGGGCTTGGATGTCCTTGAGGGACCATTCCCGAGGTGGTTTAGAGAGAGTGGGTGAATCGGTGATTGCCTTTGTGCATAGAAAGTCAAGCAAAGGAGCACCCCCATCCTGACATATGCGAGTCAGGAGGGCTTCAGGGTCCTCATCGGACAAGGATGGGACGGGATCACGGCGATCCGAAGATTCACCGGACAGTAAGCGGTCCCAAGTGCTGTCGGTTTCGACGTCATGGTACCGGTCGATGGGCCGGCGTTCGCCATATACATTGCCTGGCCGGGCAGGTGCGCGCCGATCGCGCTGGGAGCGGTGAGGGGCAGCGGATGGTTCCGGAGGGGCATGACGGGGAGGTGTAACCGGAGCAGGTTGCTCAGGAGTACGAGCTCGGGGAGTGGAGCAAGCAGAGCGAAAAGAGTTGTCCACGTCGGGAAATTCCTCCGCTGGGGCATCGTTCCCAAGATCAGTCGGTGGATCACGACGATCATCATCAGGAGTGAACGGTGCCGGAGGGCGACCAGTTGGGAATTGGTGATCGTGGTCGTCCGTCAAAGGGCGCCGCCGAGTGGAAGGTTTGTCACAGCGAGGGAATAATGTTTCCTCGAAGATGGCGTGGGGGGAGGTGTAAACCGATCCCGAGTTGCGTATGAACATAAAGTTGTTCAGATTATCGGTGGGGATGCCGATGTAGGTCATCAGTTCCGCCTTAGCAGCAAGTTTGTTCTCGCGCTTGGCGGTTGGGAGATGGACATAGGCACCGCAGCTGAAAACGCGCAGGTGACTGATGTCGGGTTGCTGACCGTAAAGAATGGTAAAGGGAGTAACCCACTTGTGTCGTCGAAGGGGGGTCCTGTTGTAGACGTGGGTCGTGTGGTTGATGGCAAATCCCCAATAGGAGGGAGGACAGCAGGCGTCGTGCCGCATGGCCTCAGCCTTGTCCGATATGGTGCGCATGAATCTTTCTGCGCGACCATTTTGTTGGGGTGTGTGTGGGGCAGACGTAAGGATGTCAATCCCGTTTGATCGGAGGAAACTGTCGAATTCTTTCGATTTGTATTCACTCCCTGCATCGGACATCCACCTTTTAATGGTGGCACCATGTTGATTCTTTACCATGGTGACAAAGTCACGAAAGGTTTGTAGTGCAGCATTTTTGGTGTGCAACATACCGACCCATGCGTAAGAGGTATAATCATCAAGGAAGACGATTATGTATCGATGCTTATTATAGCTCTCGATGGGGAAGGACTTCAGGTCCAAATGGATTAACTCGAAAGGGGCAGAGGCCCGACGTTCGGTTGGTGGGAAGGCGCGATTTGGCATTTTGCCAAGAGCGCAGCCGGGACACACGGAGTCGGGTTTTCCAGGTGAGGTTAACGTCGGGAAACCGTTGACATGTTGTTCAGCGGCCTTGAGTACATCTTTTGAGGGATGGGCAAGGCGTCGGTGCATGGTGGTCCAGTCGACGGAGTTAATTGTTAGGGCGCATAGAGTAGCCGTTGGATGAAGAACCTCAACGTAGGTTGAGTACATGTTGTCGCCATTTACTTGAGTGAAGTGCCAGATCGTCTGGCCGTCTTTGTACAGGTTTATGGAATCCATGTCACCTTTCATGGTGAACCCTTCTTCAAAAAAGGTTCCAAGGGAGAAGAGTCACGGACCGGAGAGACTGGGGAGGTAGTATACCCGGTCAAGGGTGATAACATTTAGATGGCCAGATCCGTTGTCAACTCGAAGGATGACGGTTCCATAGCCGGTGACGGTTGTATGACTGGTGGCGGTGGCGATTTTAATGTAATCGTCTTCATCAGTGAATTCTGAGTAGGTAGCGAAGTCGCTTTTATCACAAGTGAAGTGCAGCGAAGCACCTGAATCAAGGATCCAGTATTTTTTACCGTCCTTATCGGCGTGCTTCCCATTTGGTGTCTCATTACACTTTGCGCACAGG
>JBBPQC010000491.1:0-18498 GCA_038092295.1 Leccinum arenicola
CTCTTCTCGTAATAGCCGGGGACGACCGTGGTCTAGGGACCGGAGGCAGTTCGCTTTACGACGTATCTGCAGGCCTTTATCCGAACAGTTCGTGTGTTACGAACGCATCCCCTTCGTCCACGGCGGGACCTCCTGCCGGTGGTACCTATCCTACGAGTATCAGCGGAACGACGACCGGAGGCAGTAGTCACAGGTCAGTATCCAAGGTATTATCCTAACGCGCGCATATACTCATCTCGATATCCAGTTCCACCGACGTAGGCGCTATAGTTGGTAAGTCACTCGGCTTCTTTTAACGATCTCAGCCATTCAATTTCCACATCCAGGCGGCGTTATCGCAGGTCTTGCAGCGATCGTTATCCTGGGCCTCGTCGCATTTTACGTCATCCGGCGAAAGACTGCGTCCAACTCGCGTAGCAAGGAGCGACCAGTGGATCTCCTGCACGGAGATCCCGAAGACAACGAGCCGCCGTCCAACTACCAACTACCGCCCTACATGCAGCCCGAACCTTACCTTGTCACCTCGCCCACGATATCCTCGTCATTCTCCCAGTCCCAGTCCCCACCCCAATCCATGCGAGGCACGGGCACGCGGCACTCCATGGCCGGCTCTGCCGTACTCTCGGACGGATTCACGGACTCGCCCCGCTACGGGATGACTTCGCTGCGCCCCCTGTCTGGCATGACGTCCTTCTCGGACCAGCGTTCTGAGACACCCGAGCTCGAGCTTGGTCTCGGTTTGGGTCTTGTTGGTTTGGGCATGCGTTCTTCGGGATCTCCAACTCCTACGTCAGGCCCGTCGAGCTCGCGCAAGTCGGCGCCAATGAGGCAACTGAGGCCGGTCAACATTATCCAGCACGAAGATGCGGGGCCGTCGGGCGGTGCACCGGAGGAGGGCGAAGCTGAGACGATCGAGCTGCCACCGGCGTATACGAATATCCGAAAAGACCCGTCTCCTGAGCGCTCAAGCGCTGAGCACGGGCGTTGAGAACGTTTCGTCGGGTTGATCCTATGCATACGACATTGCTCCTTTTTTCTTCTTTTTCGGCCTTGTATTGAAAGATTGTTTGCGCATTTGATGTGTATCCATTTTCCCTTTCGACTTTACTTATATTTCTTTCTTTTCCTCTTCCTTTCCTTTCCTCTTTATCGCGTTTCATCTGGCTGCGCAGTAGTCAACTGGCTTCACGCCACGACCGCTACCAATATCAAGGGTCCCCCCAGATTAGTCTCGGGCGCAAGCCGTCAAATCACTGCCCGCTCCACCCCACTCCACTCCACCCCAACCCCCCATTAGTAGTACATTTAGAACAACAACGCCTCGGGTGCATATACATACGAAACGATTCATATCATTCCCCCGGCTATTTATTTAGTCTTTTCCGCCCCGCCCATCCGCACTTTTTTTCCCATCCCATCGCCATCTCCCCCCCTCCTGTTGCATATCGATTTCCTGAGTTCCTGGTTATCATTAGATCATCACCCGAAAGGAGTTATGGACGGACGGTCATGACGTTCTACGAATTCCACGCCTTGCTACTGTAAATATGATGACCCGGATCTCCTCTTTTCCCCGTATTTTTCTTTTTTGTTTCCAAAACGTATTTCCGCTCGCGGACGCTATGATCACGGACGTACATACGTCGAATTAGTACCCTTATTTTATTCTGTGTAATACTTTCATGTTTTACAGGATATCTTTTATATGAAAGACTTCCACGTTGCATAGCATTCAAGGTTCGTTATCGTAATGCCCGCGTGTGTAGGCTGAAGCACAAACGGACGCTTCGGATCGGTGATGCGAGGGAGTCGCGTTGTTATGAAAGCGCCACAAAGCGTCTCAGGTTGAGGCACCTGTTGCGACCCTTGACATAAGCACACCTAGGATCCCGGGCGCAACGCCTACTTCATTTTACTAACGTGCGTGCTTGTCGCTTCTGAAAATCCTGTCATCGATTAATGCCTTTTCGCCACAAAGTCTACGCGTTCTGATTGACGTTGAACGTGGGCAAGGCTTCAGGCCGTCTGTAGTTGCTCTACATTTGGAAAGCGGCGTGTCGTCGGGAACTATGCCGTCGTCGATAAGTATAGTCAGGAACGACCAAAAGCCACTGTGGAGTGCCCCAGACTTCCGGAAGAAGCCGATCCAACTAAAACCGTGACAGCGTATCATGATGGACGGACGTGGTCTCTTCCGAATACCACCCGATGACCTGGACTGCAGTGCCGTTCCGAAGCGGATGTCGGAAGTAGATGTGGGGATCGATCGACGTCGCACTTCTTCCGCTTTCCTCCTCGCTCTCGCGGTGACGACCAAGTACTACTGCTTCAGCTCTACGTTCCACAGTTTCTTCAACTCTACGCTCACACTTAGACCCCAGATATGGAGACAAACAACACAGGCGGTTTCGAAAACATCCAAGAGAAATTTGGTCGCTTCAGGATCCTTATCATTGGGCGGGCGAACGCTGGCAAGACGACTATCCTCCGCGCGATTTGTAACACTACCGAAAACCCGGAGATCTTTGACGGAGAAGGCAACAAGGTGCGTGTCTGGCTTGATACATATGTATGACTGGTCTACAAACCGTGTGATTACTAGATCGATCTGACCCAGGTCGAGGGATCATCACGTCCCAGGCGTGACCTTGAGGACACGAACGGAGAGAAATGCGCAGCGTCGAACGAATAACCTGCACTCGTACACACGTCCCCGCTCCCGCCTGTTCTGGATCAGCACCCTCGTCTCACCCCACCTGTCGACTCCGTCGAACGAGCGACAACAGGAGTGCATACAGCCGCTCCTGCCCGTCCCTAGTCGACAGCGCCAGGATCGCGTCCCACACGAGCGCCGTATGATATGCACTCGGCCACAACTTTCCGTTCATCACCTGGGGCACTGGATGCGACAACACCCAGCATCTCCCTCGCTCCTTGCGCGCCTGCTTGCCCCTCGGACCCCTGACGATCGACAGCAGCGTCTTGCGCGGGACGCCGACCAAGTAAAAGTGGTATGCGAACACAAAGAGGATGTGCACTAATTCGCGACGGGAACGGTGATGGATCTGATTTGGGCGAGTGGCGGTAGGCGAGGGAACGGAGGAGTGGGAGGGCATGGGTGCGACCGAGGGCTTGGTATGAGGTTATGAAGCTGTGGAGGCGTGAGGGGACGTCGGCGTGGGTGATCGCATGGCGGTGCCGAAGGTGGGCTGCCAGCGCCGCGATGTCCTCAGCGTGTTCTGTCGTTTTACATTCGATGCTGACGCGATGGCTGGTGGTATCTTGCACATCCCATGAAGGATACCCTGCCTGGATCCGGTCCATAGCCGTTTGTCGATCTAGGGCGTGTTTGGCGACCATGTTGAGCGTGAAATCAGGTATGTGGATTCCGCGCGACCGTGCCGTCGAGATGAGAACGAGAGCAGCTCCGTCCTTTCCCCCAAGAGCGAACGTTCTGATGGCAAGGCTATATGCGCCAACAAGCAAGTCCGAGGGGATCCATGCCCTCCTTCGAGTCGTAATCCCGGGATGTGTCTTCCATTTGTCGCAAATACCTCTCCACGATGGATGGTCAAGCATAGCGCGCGAGGGTTGAGACATGACGTCGTGACTGGTGCCTAGCCTCGTCAACTCGGGATCTTCCAATCATCAAAACAAAACGTTAACCAGTGGTTCCTCATTTTACCGAATCACATCAGTCTTCGGGTGGTGTCGGGGAATTCACATCATGTACCGCTCACAAGTGCATCCCCATGCACTTTGCTCTAACAACCTCCATCGTGGCGCTGGCTGTCTTGGCCGCAGCAGCACTACAGCCTGCGAGGAAGGCCCCGGGGACCGGTTTAGCGATCCCCATCACCAAACGCTCAACATTGGTGAATCCCGACAAGACTGCCAACATCGAAGCGCTCAACAGCCATGTCGCATCCGTCAACGCGTACGTCGTTATCTTCCCTTCCCTTACACCCGCTCACTGGCAAGCACGCATCTTAGTAAAATCCTTCGTGGTCTCGAAAATTTCGAGAGGAACACGGGAGCTCCACATCCTGCAGATTTAAGAGGAAACGAGAGGCGGGCTGGCACCGGCACTGTTCCTCTGACTGACCACGAATACGATGTGGATGTGTGGTACGGAGACATTTCTGTCGGTTCTCCGCAAACTACTTTCATTGGTGAATTTCCTTGTACTGTCACTGAACACGTATCCAACAATTCCTTGCAGTGATCTTCGATACGGGCTCAAGGTATGTTCCAAGTCTAGTCCTATTGCAATGACATGCTAAAGAGTCGGATGTTAGTGATCTCTTCTTACCAGGCCCCAAATGTACTGTGAACTGTGAAGGCCACACCATTTATAATCCCAGCTCCTCATCAAGTGCCAAGGTCTTGGGAGGGTCCTTCACTCTCAGGTATGGCCATGACAGCGAATTCAACGTTTTGGTAGAGGCGTACACAGATCACATTACTGTTGGTGGGCTTACGGTATGTGCCCCTCTTGTTCTTCTCGTAATAAGTAGTAGCCTCTCACAGCCGAGCAACTTGAAGGCGTCAGATCAAACTCTGGGGGTTACCACCCACTATTCTCCTACCCTTGCACTAGAAACTTCCCCGCAGATGGTTTAATGGGAATGGCCTTTGATTTGCTCTCCAAATACGAGGCGTCACCCGTATTTCAGACTCTCGTTTCTCAGGGTATGACCACCAAACTTGCCTTCTCCTTCAAACTCGCCAGTCCCGGGTCGGAATTGTTCCTAGGCGGTGCGAACTCCAATTTATACACGGGCGACTTCACGTACACCCCTGTGACGATCAAAGTAAGCAAACGGAAGGGCTCACTGTGTCCACCAGCGCTGACATGGTCGGGCAGGTTTACTGGGAGGTCAACATGGATAGCGTTGAGGCTGACGGACAAACTCGCCTAACCAATATCAACTCCGTCATCGACACCGGCTGCACCCTAATTATCGGGGACCCTCATCGAGTTGCCCAGTTGCATAATATCCTTGGTGGTACTGATACATCCGAGACTGTCGGCCCAAGAACCTACACCTGTATGTCCGCGATTTCTTTGTCCCCCTTCCTTCACTGACGTCTCGTAGACCCGTGCGATAGATTCCCGTCAATAAGCTTCACCTTCGGGGGCAGATCGTTCCCCATTTCTCCAACCTTGCTCAACCGTGGGCGGGTATCTCGTGGTTCCAATCAATGTATGTGCGGCATTATAGGCATTGGTGTTCATGCTTGTGAGAAATCATTTCAATTCGCCTCACGTTGTCGCGGGATCTTCGTGCTCACTGTTCTTCCCTTTTCCCGAAACAGCATTTTGGATCATTGGCGACACATTCCTCCTAAATGTCTACACGACGTTCGATGTTGAAAATATGCGGGTCGGATTTGCCAAGCTAGTTGACTAGTGGATTATGTCAAGTCGAGATTCGTCCCAGACACTGCGTGGCCAGTCGGATTCATGAGCAATTGTTCGTAACTTATATATATATATATCATGTGTGCTAGCGCGCATTACGCGCACATACATCATTCGTGGAGAGAAGATCGCCAAGCACCGAGAAATAATCTCGATTCGGAGGAACTTGAAGACCTGGCTGTGCACCTGTTCCATGTACGTCAAGTTTTCGACTCTGCGTTGCACGGTGATTACCTGCTACAAGCGGTACCTTCGGACGGTTTTGAAACGCACGTAAAGTCGAAACGCACGTTCGTTAGCACGGTACACCCAAAATTCGACGTTACAGGCACTTGGCATCGAAGAAGGAAAGGCAAGTTTGAAAATTTGAAATGATCACGGGAGCAGAAACGGGGAAAAAAGTAGAGGCTAGTGCAAGTTCAAGAAGAGATGATCAGTGCTTGAGGTGCCGTCGATCGCGTGCTACGAAGGGAAAATAGTTTATGATATCAATGGCGAGTATGAGAATAGGCAGCGCAGCGCGGCAAGGAACAGCAGCAGTTGGTGGCCACACTGTCCCGCCTCGGAGCCACATGACACCGCGCAGCAGCAGCGTCGCACCTATACACATGAACATCCACTCAGCGAAACGGGGCACTGCAGTGCTGAGCAGTGCCATCCCAGCTCCACCCCTTAGCGCACCACGGAGCCGGAACGGACGAAAAGCACGGGAGGTGGACGCCGAGCAGCACCGTGCAGTGGGGGTGACGGTCGTGCAGGGGGAAGTTGAAAGAGCATGAGGGGCATCGGTCCGAGCAAAAGGGAGCGGTGGAGTGCAATAGTGGCAGTCTTGCCTCTGTCTATGTCTATGTCCTATCGCTGCTGTGCACATCGATTAGAGGGAAACCGTGATGGGGCTCAGCATGAAGCACAGTACCAATGGAGCACCGAGCGGGGCTGAAGCGTGAGTGCACGAGTGAAAGAGCTTTAGGGGCGTCGAGGGCGGAAAGTGCGATAGGGGTCACTAGTACTGCTGAGCAGCGCACGGTCCGCGGAAGGTAATAGGAGAGCGGGAAAGAGCCGTCCCCTAGCACAGCTCGGAACGGGATCGTGTCGGAACCGGCACGGAAGCCACGCGGGTGGACACGCTGTGCAGCGCCGGTGCTTAACATAATAGATGGTCCGAATAGATTGCTGCCAAGGGAGAAAAATGACGCTATGATGGTGGGCAGTGGTACCAAAAGCAGCGCAGCATGAACGGTTGAAATTTATATGTCGAAAAAACATACAGGGCACATCAATGTCTCGTCTTCAACGAGTCAGATCAAATCGGATCGATTGATGGCGTTGTCACTTCGTACTCGGAAACTTCAAGGCAAAGACGAGACCAGGGAGGTCGCACTGTATACCTATAGTGTTCTTCTTCTGTCCCATTCCTCTACAAAGGGGACGATCGAGCAACACGGTAAATACTTGCTTCGCTAGGACCCACCTAGCGTAGTCCAAAGTTCCTCTATGTTTGCAAAATACATACGTCGCACGTCTACAGATCAGTTCCTCTCCCTCCCTTCCCCCTTCGCGAGAGATCACTGCTGCTGAAACACAGTCCAAGCCTCGTTCAATGCCCCAAACACCCCATTCGCGATCGCCCGTTGCTCCACAGTCGTGTTCCCTGTATTCAACTACGGATCGCGCGAGACCCCCGATGCCGATCATCGTCAGTCTCGTCCCATTCCTATGCATCACCGAACGAAAACAACCAACTCACCTTGTCCGGATGCACCCTCGCAATCGCCCTCATGTACGCACCCTTGACCTGTCCCTTGCTCACCACCTCCGCCATCCCGACCTTCCGCCATCCGAGCTCGGGCCACAGCACGCTCTCGTCCAGTGACGTCAACAGTGCTCGGATGTTGCCCTCCCGACTCGCCTTCCACGCGCTCAGCCGCGCGTCTACAGAGTCTTTGCACACCAATCGCGCCGCGTCTTCTTTTTGTTGGGCGTCGTTCGTTGAACGGAGGGCGGCGACCGCAGCAGACCGCGACGCAGAGGATCCATTGGACGTGGATGAGGACTCGTGCTTCGGTTTGGGTCTCGTCCTTGGAGGCGCAGATCGAGAGAATGCGCCCGCGTCGCCCGCACCACCACCACCGTCGACCATCTTTCGACACCGACTCACACCCTTCATTGCCTCATCTTTAGCCCCAGAACCCGCCCACTCCGCACTGAGCAGCACCTCCCACGTGCTCCGCGCCTTCTCCCACTTTTCTAGTCCCTCTAGCGCCTCCGCACGTCGCTTAAACGCCTTCGACAGTCCCTCTATCAGATCGACGCACGTAGGCAGATCCCCGTTGGACGTGGTGTCACCACCGCCCCGCACAGACACACTCACTTTCCCCGTCCCAACTTCCAGAGCCGGCGCCTTCTCGTCAAAATCGGACGCCGACTCCATAAAAGAAGCTTCCCCATCTTCTTCCCTGTTCGCACCACCGACGAACCGTCCAACGATCACGATGGCTTGTTCACACGCCTGGACCGCTTCCTTCAACTCGCCCACCTTGGTGCGCATGAGTGCAACGTTGGTCAGGATGGGCACTCGCATCACATGCTCTGGCGGGAGCGCAGACAACGCACGCATATACGCTGCGAGCGCAACGGGAAAGTCGCCCCGCTTGTATGCGTCCGTTCCGGCGGATTTGTGAGACGTCGAGGAAGTGAGCGCCGACAGCGCAATGGTAGTCGTGAGCGTGCGGGGAGGAGGCCGAAACCGTGGTTGTGACTCCGTCGATGGGTCGATCGATGTGGACCCAGCTGTTTGTGGAGATGATACTAGGGCGGGGGAAGAGGACTGTATCGAAGGTGACGGTGCCTGCGATTTGGGTTTTCCACGCCGATAGGGAGATTGGTAGGCGGTGGTAGGAGAGTCAGCCCCGAAGAGATCGACTTCCTCGGGTTGTGATACCTGCGACTGACGGGGACGACGGACAGGGGGCCGCTGTCTCGTCTCCCCCTCCTCAATATCGTCGTCTTTGAACACAGTTGCTTGAGTAGGATCGTATCCTGCAGTTGGGCCCGGCCGTCTTGACTCCTCGCCAGCATGGTCACGGTCTCGCATCCATCGCGGTCTGCCATCCGAAGCAGGCGTACCACTCGCAGCGTTGGAAGCGGCGGCCCTCTCCTCGTATATCTTGGCGGCTCTCTCTTTCCCTTCTTTCCAGAGCGCGTTTGCCTTGCTGAACATTCCGCGGCCGATCTCGCTCGCTTGAGACAGCAATTTCTCTGTAGTGGTATCGATTTGCGATTGCGGTCGCGCTGAGGTCGAAGAGAGGTTTGGAGATTGGATGTGGATATCGCTTCGGGTCGGGGGTGGTCTACGGGTTTCTCGATCTCCATTCCTCTCTCGGTTTCCGCGTTCGTTTTCTGGCGGACGAGAGGATTGCTGAGGGGATCCTTCCTGACCACTTTGTGAGAGCAAGAGCTCTGCAGCAGCCTGCACATCGAAACCGTTGTCTACCAGGGTGTTCGCCAGAGCATCACGTGCCTCGACGGGCGAGAATCCCATTTCAACCAGCTGACCGATGATATGTGGGGGTGGCGAAGCGGTGGTGCGTTGCGGGCGCGAAGGGGCATGTGATGACGTGGGCGGGTTTGGGGAAGGTGAATGCGAATGTGACTAGAGTATATGCGCATATATCAGCAAAAATTCGTCGAGCGTGATGCGCCATACCACTGGCTTGCCTAGATCTCCTAGTATGTCGTCCTCCGGGTGTGCTGAATGCCCACTGCGAATGCCAAACGTGTCTTCTTCGTCCGAGTCGACGCCCCCGAGGAGCGCATCTTCGCGATTACCAAAGTCAAAGTTGCCAGGTGTTCCAGTGAGTGAGCGGCGTGGGGGCTGCGGTGGCGATTGGGACTGTGACGTGGGAGGCTCCGAAGACGCAAATTCGTCGAAATCCCAAAGGTTTGTAGGTTGCGACGTCGAAACCGGTTTCGCTAGTCGCGATTCAGAAGGACGGGGTGAAGCAAACTCAGATAGGCCCCAGTCGTCGTTGTCTTGCTCGACCAAAGCGCCGTTGTGAGGTGACGTCGTCGCGGGTCTGGACAAATTGGCCACAGGAATGCGAGATGCAGACGGCGGCGGACGCGGGCTTGCTGTCGTCGGCCGTGTGAGCGCGTCGAGTCCGTCCCAGGGTGAGGCGGGGGAGGGTCCAGATGGAGCGGGGGAGGTATGATGAACCGGCACGGCCGCCTTGGTCTTGTGCGCGAGCGCAGCGGCCCGCTCGGCCATGGTCATGTTGGCGGTTGCGGGTGTGCCATCGAGCGACGACGCAAACAATGTGCTGAACGCGTCGGCATGATTTTGTCTGACCTGTCGATCGACGACAGTGGGCTTCGACAAGTTCGCGACTGCTGTTCTGGCTGTCGATGGTGGCTGCGATGCCGAGAGGATCGAAAATGCGTCGTACTGTTTGGTCGATCCGATTTTCTTTTGTTGTTGTTGTTCTTTCGACTTTGTCGGGGCCGTCGACGCCCAGAGATCAGCAAACGAATCAGTCATGGCCAGGAAGGAGTAGGGTCGGGGGTGCCAGAGGTCCTTTTGGTTTATGGCACCATATTCAAGTTACCCCTAAAATCTATCGATGATGACACGAACACTCGCATCGACCGCACTTCTCGTATCTTTGACATCCATCCCATTCCTACTATCCATCCTCACCTTCTTTCCAGAACTTTTCATAGCACATCCAATCCAGCACTTCTTCCTTGGCCTTGTTCCGTGGTGGTTGGCCTACCTCTCCGCGAGGTGGTACGTCCGCCTGGCCGAGCGCTCCTCGCCGCTGTACCATCCGTTCGGATGCCTCGCTCAGTGCTACATCTGGGTGTTCCACTGGGTCGTCTCCCTGTACCACGCTTTCTTCGGTAAGTGCCTCACCGGGCGGCTCACCCCGTTTTGGTCTCTCCTCCTCAATCTCCCCTCGTCTAGTTCACAAGTTCCCCTTGCGGACGTACCTTGTCACAGTGTTCTGCGCGGGCGCAGTGGTCCTCACAGAAGGACTGTTCTATAACCTGATCACCGTCGGTGCCTCAGACCCATCGACTCTCGGTGTATACGAAAAGGTGCGGAAGAGCTACGGACAAGGTAGACTCATCTTCCGTTCATCATTTTTGAACTGAGGTGCAATTCCAAAGGTTTGGTCATCTTGATCAAAGCGTGGTACTTGGGGGACGTGGGGACTCAGCAGCAACGTTGGAGTCGGGTCCGTATGCCGATGCATTCCAGGGCCATGACCATGTGATTCCTCTCTCGAGACACGTCCTCCTTTAGGGCTCATCGATCAGAAGACGCGAACATGGAAGGCCACATGATGTTCCTTGGTTTTCGTACGTACGAAGCATATCGGTTCAGCGATTCAACCACGTGGGGTAATTCATTCAGTACACGGTCGAACCTCCCTCCAATTAGTCGTTATACACGAAAAGTCGTCTAATTCCGGGCCCCTCTCGGGTGCAGACAGAGCTTGTAGGTAACTCGCAGTATCCATGGACGAATTTCAACGAACCCGAGACTTGTCGTGAGAGAGACGACCCAGTTCATTTGACCCCAACGTCGTATCACGAAGACTGAACAGTCTAGACCAGGTCGCCAGAACTCTTATTCCACTCTAGTCGCACCTGGACCTGCCCAATCCTCCATCACCGACGCTTCCTTCTTTGAATGGCCATTTTCCGCATTCTCAGCGACCGTCTCGCGGTCGACCGAGTACTCCTGCAGGAAGAGGGACGATATTATGTCGAAACGAAACGCCAACGAAAATCCCGGGGCGCAATGAACCGACTGTAAATTCCAAATACTATGGTTGATCTCTGGACGTTCGAGAATTGACTCATATATGTTATGTCGGGGATGGTCCCCAGCGCAAGTCCTACAGCGCAGCCCAGCGAACTGTGATGCATGTGATGCGTGGGGATACGTAGTTCTACCTCTAGGTTGTATAAAAAATCATCTTTCTCCCCGGGCCTGATGCGTTGGTAAGTAATATCGATATCGTTAGTATGTTTCATAGATAAAAAATCCTCACCAAACATGTTAGACAGTTTGCCATCAAGGTGATCAGATGCGGCTGCTGCAAGTAAGTATGCCCTGGCACAGATGCGCAAACGTTACGACGATGATAAAAGGAATATGACACTGAAAATAGGACAAGAGAATGGAAAACGGTTATAGACTTATAGTTGACGCATCTAGGAAAACGCGCGGTTCCCTCGGATGATCCAACGAAAAAGGACAACCTGTTAGCCGCCGATCCGAGATGATGATCTACAACCTCTTTTAAGGTCAGAATATAGAAACGCCTCTTTCCTCAGCATTATCCACCATGGCGAAACATGTTTGGTACTTGAAGCTACTGGGGTTGGTCCCTTGCGGTCAAACATCTAGTGACCATCATGTACAGAAACATGATGCACTCTCTTAAAGGGATACTGACGATGCAACACCGAACAGTCGGTAACCTCGTGGAAGAAACGATCATCTCTTTGAAGGGAAGGGTGAGACGAAGGCCAGCATGCGACTGCGGGTCGCCGTTGGCTTCTTCTACTACCCGTGGTTTGCCGCCAGGGCATCCTTCTTGCGACGTCAGGTCAGATGTTCTGATCGTCCTTCCTAAGAAGGAATTCAAAGCTTCAAACTTCAAACTTCAATTTTCAACTTCAACTTCAAGTTGAGCCAACGATGCGTGATAAGCCGGGTAAACAAATATTAAGGTGGCTTGCATAAGACATATGATCAGCCCTCGAAAGATAATTACAGCCAAGTAATCCAGCTTTGACATGATCATCCATCTAGCACATATAACAAATGCGGCATAGAAACGAAAACCTGAAAGATTAAGCATAAGGGGCTGAATGCCGAAGTTACATACAGTACACAAATAAAAAGTCTACTGCAAGATACATACAACGAATATCCCTTGCAGTAGCCAATACTTCAAGTCGACAACAACCCGAAGTGTTCGCTCCCGAGACGGGCGTCGTAGAAAAGAACCAAAAATATCCTATGATTTTGAAGAAGAAGACAAAAACCTTGGCTGTGTTCGGTAAGGAGGGAGAAGATGAAACCCAGAGTGTTGACACGTCGCGAGTACACGTCGTGTTCAGGCAACAACTTACCAAGAACTGTCTAAGCTGAAGAAGAGACAACTAGGGGATAGAACTCACAATAAAAAGGGGGTATTTTCACTGATGTGAGCCGCTGCCGCTGTCATAGTCAGGCAGGTGATTAGGGTAACTTCCCATGCCTCCACTGTCCTATAACAAAGGTATCGATAAATTATGCGAGACTGTAGGATCAATACATACCCCTTCAAAGCTCTGGGCTTTGGGATTGCGCTCAACGAGCTCACCCGAGGGTACCTGAGAGAGAAAAATCCACAGTTAGTCCAAACGAACATAACCCGTGATGTCGCTCTGGGAAGTTGAATGAAGACGTACGGGGGCGGCAATGGCAACAGCGACGATAGAGAGAACCACGGCAATGACAGAGAATTGCATGAGTGCTTTCGAGGAGGCGCGCGAAGAGCGATATCGCACGATGTGGCGGCAATTTATACAAGAATCCATGGTGCCGCATCAACGTCTCGACATAATATCAACCTTTCTGATGTGCCGGGCCTGTCATGACGCGTTTTACATGCACTAAAACGACACCGATAAGATAAAGACGAATGGGTTAATGTGACGTCGGATCCCGGTTATGTTTGGAAGCATACGATGCCGGTCATTCGTCTCAGTCTCAAGTGACTTTATTCAAAAACATACGAGTGCTGATAGAAAGTTTCCGGTTTCCGAGATATCTTGCAGTGTTCCGTTGGCCAGGTGTGAGGTGCTACGCTGCCAGGGCAGCACATCCTTTTCAGTCCTAATGATGTCGATCAAACGATTGATCTACCCACAAATTATCATCACATGTTGATAGGAATGACACTTTTCTTCCAGCAGAAGCGGGTTGACCGTACCGATCACGCTGGGTACTAGCCCGTGACCCAACCCAAGTGGCCGCACTCAAGTGAAACTATTTTCTCAGCGTTTCAGTGTTGCTCGGCAACGGTAGTCAAGGATCAACAAGTGGTCCACCATCATTCTTGCTTGACAGTAGTTTGCGGATCCCCCACGAGGTACCGGGTGCTTCTGTGACAAAAATTGGTGTTTGTCAGTGTGTTTCGTATGGGTACAATGTCCCTGTCCGTTCTTACTGGGTTTGCACCACCACACCAACAACAGTGGTAGGCTGTGATTCTGATTGGACGGGACCAGAGCGTTCAGACGAGATCACGAGGGAAACAGGAGAAATCAACATACATGCGTCGATGATGCTTACCGTAGCTCCATAGTGCAGACTCGGGCAGTTTATGCAAGTCATTGAGCAGTCGCGCGATTTTCATTCTTTTCTTTGGACACATTCGTAGTCTGAAACGGGGCTTTGTAGTACTGTAGATGATTCACGTCACCGATTGCTGTCTGTGGTTCGCTGCTCAACTTTCTCCAGATGGATAAGGCACGCGAGTGAGCCGACGTACTGGCAACGATGTTGAAATTCTGTACTGTAGCGTGAATGGGCGTTCGAACGTTTGAGGGTCAGCTTGTCGCAGTGATAGTATTGTCAGAAGGCATGCACCGGACGCAATTCCTGACTACAGCGGATGTTCGACCTGTCTGCCAAGATGAGTGCATCTTGAATGATACGGAACTTGATCGTCGGTGGCCCGATTGAAACTCGCCATCGTTACGTTCAACGTTCAGCGCACGTGTGTGTTGCGAAACACTTGGCCCAAACTAGGCCAAATATTACGTTAGGTGAGAATCCTACCCGGCAATTTGAACCGATTTTCACTTCGGCCTTCCCCTACTTACTTACTTAGATCCTTTCCCTTGAGATTTCAACCAGGATGACGTCGCTAGCATGCGAGTGATGCCTGCGCCTCGCTGGAGCCTTGTTCAAAGCTGCGGTGAACGTCCAACCAATGTAACTTATTAGGTTCACTCTAACTAGAGCCTGAGCTCCCTGATAATATCTTCCAGGTAAATTTTAGGTCGATCAAGGGTGCACTCGCGGCCTGACTCCTCCTCCTGACACATTCAAAAAAGTATAGATCCATCGTGTCACTCACGGTCTGACTCTTCCTCCAGACCATACGTCATACTATTCACAAAACCATAGATCTATCGCGTCACCGACTCAGGCTACGGGTTGACCCTCCCGGGAGATCACCCCCGTTTTCAAGGATTTTACATGTGATTCTTACCGATTCTCGTTCCGTCACTTGAAAAGATATCACTGATACTGAGAAAGGTGGTCCTGAGTTAGGAGATGGCCGATATAGAAAACGTCCATCACTTTTGTCAAAAATGACGTTCAATGTTGATTAAATCCCACGCGAATCGCAAAGACCATATATACCTGCGAGTTGAGGTGTCGACGAGAATAATAATCGACCGCTAGATGCGGGTGCGGACTGTATAGTAGTAGCCTATCAAATGGAGCACTTCTTCACCTTGATTAGGGCTTTGCGGCTCTTTTCAATGATCGGGCTCTCGGCGAAGATGCCAATCACATTACTGATTCTGATTCGCGTGATTATTCCCCGAGGCTAGTGCAACCCCTAGGAACAGGGGTCGGGATGTTGCCACCAATCGACGAGAAATGAGAATATCGGAATGCAGTCCGACGAACCTGAAAGGTCGGTTCAACTGAAAACAAAGAAGCGATTTATCCTCGTGAAAGTGCTACGCAGCCCGAGGGGCCGTGCCGCCGCACGAGTGGATTACAGTGGTGACACAGTGATCGTGTGACAGACGCGCTGCGATCGAAATCACATGCCAATCCTCAAAAGTATATGAACCCCAGTCCCTGCGTCACCTCTTCATTCCTCCTCTTCATTCCCTCGCGTTCTTGTCATGGCTGCCGCTACTCAATCCCAGCCCCAGCCCCAGCCCCAATCGCAACTCCCTGACATCACTGTCTTAAACCGCGTCGCTTCCATCCCCCTTATCGCGTCCTCCCTGGGACAGATACATTCGACCCTTTCGTCAAACCTACTCACCCGCTCTCCGTACCACGCCGCTCAGGTGATAACGCAAACAGCGTACAGCTACTCCCAGCCGTTGCAGATCCGTCTCGCGCCCCTTATTATCTCTGCCGACGGCTATGCCAATAAAGGACTCGACGTCATCGAGCACAAGTATCCTTACCCCTTCCAGGTAAAGCCAGAGGACGTAGCCACCTACGTGCGGGAAAGGCGTGACAGCGTCGTGTCATCCGCAAATGAGCGGTTCGATAAGTCTGTCAAGTCCCCGGCGGTGGGCGTCGCGGAAGGTATCGATAAGGTACATTTCACGTGATTTTAGGCACCGAGAGATAATTGACAGGCACCCGCAGAAATTTGCCCCTATCGTCGATTATCTCGAGAGCGCTATCAGCAAGGTCGGGACCGAGTCCGGCAGAAGCTCGCCGACCTCCACCTCATCTGAAGGACAGTACCAGTACCAGTACCAGCGTGCATACGCCATCTCGAAGCACCTCAGGGACAATGTCTACGTTTACTCCGCGGAGCATCTCAAGCAGCTCCAGCAACAGAGCGTTCTTGTGTGAGTAAAATCCGCCCTTGACGCTCGATATATGCGCTCATTATCGTAAAGCCAAAAGGCTATCGACACAGCCAACTCTATTCAGGGGCTCGCTGCAGCGTCCATCACTACCGCTCAATCACGGATCCATGCTCTCTCCGATAGCATGCTGCAGGAGTTGCAAAAGCTGCAACAATCCACTACTGCGCTTCCACAAACTATCCAGTCCACTTATCCCGACATCTCTAAAACTATAACGGATCTGCGCAACATTGTCACAACCCCTGACATGTCGGTCAGCGACAAGGTCGTCCGCGTCACCGAAGAGGTCAAGGAGGGTGTCAGGCCGATGCTTGAAAAACTGGCGCAGAGAATCGGAGACCTCGCCAAGGCCATCCCTACCAAGAAGGAAGGGGAAAGAACCGGCAACAACGGATACACTGAGTAATGGTGTTCTCGTTCGGTTATCCCGTATTATCGTATGGTTTCTTCGTTAATATCTTTATGTTTAGATTCAGACTTTAGATCGTTTCGTTTCGTTCTCGACGTTGTGTAGCGTCTCGCAAGCACTTTTGTACGACTTTTGTATCCATTTTCTAAGGGATTGTCATTGGGTTTCCGCATGTATGCACTACGTACATTGTCTCTCCTAAAAGTGACGCAATGTTCACGCCATCCGAACCTGTTGTTGTGATCGACGTCGGACATCGGGAATTACTACATGGATGCACCCCAAGCTTACAAACGACAAGCGCGAGTGATGAAACAATCAGTACATACGGTATTGGCGGGCTTTGGTCAGCGTGGTGCCCATCCGCCGTTGCTAACAGTACAGTCGAATGATAGGGTGGGAAACAGGACAATTTCCCCAAATGTCGAGAGAGAAGCATACGGACCGTCTATACACCTTCCTTTCGGGGCGAGACGAGCTCCGACCACTGGAACGCGTCCAGGCTCGAGATCGAGCTGCGCTTGTCCGCGGTGGTGGCGACAATGCGCGGGCTAGCGCTCAGCCGCATACTCGTGCGGCTGCTCGAGCGGGATCTGACGGACAGGTCGCGTGGGATTCCAGAACGGGTGGAGGATTGGGAGGAGGACGAGGAGGCGCGGCGGTGACGCATGCGTTGGGTCGGGTCGACATCTGGGATGTTGGCGACGAGGGCGAAGAGGGAGAGGACTGGGAGTGTGTTTATGGGGGCGAGGGAGAGGGGGGGAGAGAAACGGGGGGAAGTAAGGAAGGTAAACGTAGATGTAGTGAGGGTCGAGACGAAACCGAGAAAAGAGATACTCACTGTCAACGATGGAGACAATCCCGCATAGGTTTCCGCTTCCAGAGTTGGAGAGGAAAGGAGAGGATGGGAGGGAAAAGTCGTCGTCAGTGACGAAGAGCCTGTGCGTGTTGGCTGCGAGAACGGGGGACGGGCGTAGATCAGACAGGGAGGGATGCGAAGAGAAGAGAGGAAAGACGGACTGGCAAGAAGCTTCTGCATGGTGTACGATAGGGTACTGGTAGGGAATACGACGTATACTGCGTAGGGAAAAGCATCGATATCTTGGTCAGAGATGCGAGACATGTCCCTTGCCTGGATATTTATCCACACCGTCCGTCACTCCATCGGGCTCCTATGCTGGGGTTAACGTCAGGGGCAGAATCGGGTGTCAGTGTTCGAACCTTGATCTGTGCGATGAACTGCTGCACAGGGGTGGAGAGTATATGGTTGCTCTGAGTCGGAACGACAATCTGGGATTAAGAAATCGATATTGAAGGAAAAAGTTGCGAGTAGGTGGAGATCCATACCTTGCCAACGTCAGTAACGGTAACCGTGCTCAACAACGTCCCCGAAGCTTCATCGAGGACGGCAACGCTGCTCACGCCTTGCTCGCTCATGAGGCGCATGACATCGAGGACCTGCGAAGTGCTAGAAGTCGCAACGACTGAGGTATACATATGCAGAGTGGGAAGGGTCAGTGAGTGAAGCGAGCTCGCGAGGTAAGATTGGAATGTCGAAGTTCGTTCCGCGTAGGCAGAGAACCAGGACAAGAGGCCCATGTCGGACACCATGCCCAGGTACGTATTGAACGGAGAGGGCGAGCGCACGAGTACTAAATTTGTGTTAAGCATCTCAACTGCTATTGTCAATCGACGGGTTTCATACCCCTGTGCGTTCCACGGGCGAAAACAGCCAACAGAGATACTATGGTCGCTTCGTAGGGAACGGCTTCGAGAAAGTTCTTCTCGGACAAGTCTATCACGTGTCAGAGAAGAGGAAGGATCGGGTATCAATTTGATACTCACTGCTGACGAGGTGCACAGGAACGCCACCAGAGCGTGCTGCAGACATGATTTGGTCGGCTCGAGCATTTGCTTTGAGCTCGTGGGGAGGAATAGTATGTCGGGTGGCAGCAAGGGTCAAAAATGCGTTGACGTCAGAAAACTAGGTCGCCATCAGAGCAGCATGTGATTAGGATAG
>JBBPQC010000492.1:0-18480 GCA_038092295.1 Leccinum arenicola
ATTCACGCGCCCATGGGTTGCGGGTTATCGTCTTACTGAATCCGACATGAATAGTTGCCAATCAGAAAGCCAAGTACATGGTGAAAAAGCTGAACAAAATTGTCAAGAATCAAGAGCACAAGAAACCGTTCGAATTTCACAACCTGGGCAGCATGGCGTATCTCGGCGACTGGTGCGCTCGTTATCATACCGGGCCATTTCCTATTACTCCCGCTGATGTGATTGTGACTGGTACAGGAAGGCTATCTACGATCGCTCCACGGCCGAGACCGGTATCAAAACAAAGGAGTCAGGTCGGCTAGCGTGGCTCCTATGGCGGTCGGCTTACTTTACCATGACGCTCAGCATTCGGAACAAGTGCGTAAACAGCTCGGATACTATCAAACGTGGCTGTTCATTAAACCCTTTTGATCTCTTTCCCCAGAATTCTAGTACCGACGTACTGGTGAGTTTGTTGACTCCTCGGTATCTGCCTCGGATCTCATTCCTCGTTCTGTTCTTGTCGTTTTCTTATTTCAAACCCACAGGTTCTTAAATTGTGCGTGTCTGCATTTCTGCCGGGGGCGGCGCGCATCGTGACTGACCGATTATCATTTCGTTGTCCACCGATAGGGATCTTTGGCCGTGATCTGACTCGTTTCTAATGGTTCTGGGTCGACGGGATCCTACCATGACTCATGCATTGCCTCACAGTCTGGGAGCAAATCAAAATGTGTGCTGATCACACCGAGCTACCGCCTTGCCACGGGACCCGAGAATGCATTTCCCGCAGCGCTCCAGGACAACTTGGCTGCGTACGACTATGTTCTCAGCAAGGGATATAAGGCCTCGAACATCGTAATCGCGGGCGACAGCGCTGGGGGTAACCACGGTCAGTGCCTTGATGCCTCTTGATCCACCTAATTAGATATCTTGCACAGCCGTCGTAATGACCCACCTCATCCTGCACTCCGGCAATCCTTACCCTCACGGCGTGGTTGCCATCGCACCCGGGTCCATCGTAGATCCAGACCTCATGAGTGACTATGCTAAACAACAAGCAGAACACGACATTATTGATCTCGCCGTGGGCGCGAAGATGACGAAGGCTTACATCGGCGAGTCTGGCGTCTTACCCGCGGATCCGCTCATCTCGGGAGCCCTTTTGACCTTCTCGGCCGATTGGCTCAAGACGCTCATCCTGGTCGGCGACACGGACGGGCTGATCGATTCTTCCCGCGAGCTGAAGAAGCGCATCAGTGCGCTCGGGAGGCCGGTCGAACTCGTCGAGTACGAAGAGCTGGGATCAGCCTCCGCCCAATCCCCCTGGTCTGGTCCTTTCAGATTCATCATCTTTACCACCGTATTCGGAATTCAAGCTTGAATAGTGTTGATCATCACGATGATACTGGATGATCGTTGGACGAGCTAAATGATGCCATTTGCAGGCCTTGCTTTCCACATACCAGGTCAAATTCGTAAGATTTTGCGCCGCCTGCAACTGACCCACTTAGTACTCATTCACCCTTCCGTGACGATAGTCTGCGGGTGATATTGCATGACTTGGACGGTGTTCCGCATCTGGATAACGATGAACTAAATGATTCTCGGGATAAGGCTATCACCTTGGAGCTCCAAACGAACAGATTCCCATGTGTTCGAGGTCAGTTTCGTTTGTGTGCCCAAATACTTCGCTCACTGTCAAGTTGCTCGCTAGATCCTGAGGCTGACGAGAAGACGCTATGGGTACAATCATAGTGTCGTGTTATAACTATCCTACGCGTTCAGCCAGCGCAAGACCTTGTCGAATCTCTGATGCGCCCAGTGACTGAAGAAGATAAATTGCGCTGGGAGACCATCGCGGCTGAAATGGATAATGAACCTGCTAACAGGTGCATGCCTTCGACCACCGTGCTCAATCGAGGTACACACTGGAAGATATACGGTCGTACGTATGCGAGTACTTTTCGCATGAATACGATACTGATTTGTTCTTAGGTTTCAGTTGAAGAAGGTCAAGGTCAATGCCTTTTTTTTCTTTTCCTTCTCGAGCTCGAGAAACTGCCAGGTAAGATCACGAGGAACAACGGGTTTCATGGGTTTCTCAACGCTATTGCAAATGATGTCCGGGGGCGAGCACCGCAAACGACTGCAACAACAACAGGAGAAGAGAACATGATCATCGGATGCACTCAAATATCTCAACAAACGCAAGAACGAACAAATATATATAGTTACCACAACTGCGTCGAAGGTGCGATGGCTACCATGCAGCGGTGGAAGGGGCAAGAAAATTTGCGCCGTGTCTCATGCGATGCGCTGACGCGATGTATATTTCAAGAAAAATGTAGTGTTATTCACTTCACAAAGCAGTACTTCCATCTTCGCGACCTGCAGAATCAGGCAAGAGTCTTTTAAAAAAAATTGGTTCGTTCAAATACAGCGTGATAGATCTTCGCGACAAAGGCATCCTCTTGTCCATTGACAAATTCTCCCCCCGCCAGTTCGATATCATCATTTTGTCGGAGAAGGCAGGTTTTTTAAACTTGGACCTCAATAATACGCTCGGCATCACAAACGAATCACTACAGACCTCGGTGTGGAAGACCTACTTCAGGTACAGTTCGAGAACCAGGTCTCGCTCTCTCGTTTCGATGGGCTCAGGCTGTCAGGGTCAATGTTGACCTTCTACTGTATCAGATCAACAAGTAAGCCCGGCCTCTCCTCTCTGTGTGCTGACGCATGGATGTAAGGTTCTATGTCTAATCTATGTGCGCTTTCTTTTCGCTTCATGTCCTTGACTTGTACTCTCGGTCCATCTTTACCGCTGGCATATGAATAATTACATACCACCTTCACGCTTCCCTCGGCATGTAACGGTAGCAGAATCATTTACATACATATTTTTCTTCTCTCTCTGGTTTCGTTGGACGAGCTAAATGATGCCATTCTAGCTGAGGACAAAACACGGTAATGAAAGTATTGCACCTGCGGCGTTTATCCCTACAAGACGTTCTATCCGGAAGCCATCGTCGATGCCGTCGGACAAGAGCGGTGAACTACTGCGTTGCACGATGTAGCCACACACTTCCTTGAAGTGTTGGCCGAGGTGCAACGGCGGCAATAAGCAACAGAGGAACTCGACTCTAGTCGACTGCGGTACGTCGAACGCGGAGCTTAAGCGAAAAAGACTGAAGTCAGAATCATGCGACAGCACTGGCATCGCTGCTGCTGCGGATCACCGATATCCATAGATCTGATGCGCCAGCTGATCGACAAGCTGAACTTGATGGACTTAACAGTCGCATATGGCCTGAGTGCGTTTCGGAACATGAGCTCTTGTCGTGTTGACTAACCCGTGGCTAATAGCGGAGACCAGGTGGGATTTGTCAACTGAGGAAACGGTCGAACTTCGTGGTTCCGCAGTCCGGTTTCCAGTCTACACCTGCGGATCAAATCGTGAAACGCGTGGAAATGGTGGGCGAGGTGTAGCCTCACACGAGAGCAAAGATAGTGGACTGGGGGGCTACCTGCTGCAAAAACCTGGGTTGCGTCTGTTGCCTTCGGAATCCTCCGGGAAAGCCCAAACAGCCGAGCACAAGTCCTAAAACATTTGGCCACGAGACTCGGACTACTGCAGTGAAGGCATCCCGACGCCCGTCACACCTAGAATTCAGAACCATGTCAGGGCTGAATCAGGCATCTCTTGTATGTGTTTGTGGCCGTTCCTTTACCCAGTCTTCTGCCTATACGAAACACTCCAAAGGGTGCCAAGCAGGCAAGAAACGACTGTCTGATGTGCTGGCACATGCACAGGAGACCCTTCGAAAGAAGCGTCGCGTTCAAGCTTCTGCCTCTGAATCCTGTCCTGGGCCTGCCACATCTGTGCAAGTCCAGAATTTACATTCAGAAGAAGCTCAGTCTACCACCATTGATTCGGACCACGTAGGAGGTGTTGTAGGAACGAATAGTCATGTCACGGTACCCTCATTTCCTACTTTGATCACACAGTAAAGCTAATTCAAGCTCTTGCTCAGGTTGCTCAAAGTGAAGGACATCAAATTCGGACCACCGAGGAGAATTTGCAGACGGATGATTCACTGCCTTTGTCACTGCGGAGGGCTCGTCGACCAAACAGGCAACTTCCGCAACGATTCAGGGACATTCTACCCGAGTTTCCTCTTCCTCTTCCTCCTCCCGAGATTCTTCAGGTTCTCACTCACACACCGCCAACACCACCTGCCCCCCCATCAATTCTATCCGTTTCGCCAGTCTGTCCAGAGTCGTCAGCACAGCAGGAATGTGCTCACCCCCAGGTCCATAACACATTTAGGACTCAACCAAACTCGTTTGGTTTATTCCGACTGTACAATAGTAAAACACTTCCTGTGTACGATCCTGAGGATACCATGTCATTACGCCACCAATGTCCAACTTCAACTCACGCGAT
This sequence comes from Leccinum arenicola, assembly GCA_038092295.1. NCBI lineage: Eukaryota > Fungi > Basidiomycota > Agaricomycetes > Boletales > Boletaceae > Leccinum > Leccinum arenicola. Next base: position 4,430 of record JBBPQC010000492.1, read on the forward strand.
CACTGGTGGGGCTCCTTACGCTGCTAGCTCTGAAAATCCCTTTCACCCCTACCCGAATGAAAGCTCCTTTCGTCTTGGAGATTGGTACTGGAACCGAGGTATAACGAAGTCAAGACGAGACTTCAAAAGTCTCCTCGACATCGTCGGGAGCTCGGGTTTTCAGCCCGACGATATTCGCAACACTAAATGGACGGTCGTCGATCGCGAATTAGGAAACATTGAGACATCCGATAATCCCAGCTGTGATTCTACGGCTACTATTCCTCATGCCGAGTGGATGGATAACGATGCTGGGTGGAGGAACAAGGTTGTGACCATTTCTGTTCCATTTCCCCGACGTTGTGCACGTCCAGGACCAAAAAGTTTCATATCATCTTTATATTGCCGTTCATTGATATCCGTCATGCGAGAGAAGATTCTGGATCCAACGATTCACCACCGCTTTTACTATGAACCCTATGAACTTCGTTGGCACCCACCACACCAAGCCCAAGACGTTGGAGTACATGGCGAGCTCTTTACTTCTCAGGCGTTCCTGGAAGCACATCAGCAGCTTCAGCAAATGGAAACCGCACCCGGATGCAATTTACCCAGACGAATTGTTGCCCTGATGTTCTGGTCGGATGCAACACAGTTGACGTCATTCGGTGACGCCAAGCTGTGGCCATTGTACGTGTTTTTTGGAAATAACTCTAAGTATGAGAGAGGCAAGCCGTCTGCCCATCTATGTAACCATGTCGCTTATTTTCAAAGTGTAAGTGGGTATATTTTTGCGTGAATACATCGCTTCAAACTCTGATAAACGTGACAGCTGCCAGAGGACTTCAAAGATTTTGCACTCGATTACGCCGGAGACAAACTCCCCAGTGACTCCTTTTTTACTCATTGTCATAGGGAACATTTCCATGCTCAATGGACAGAAATTCTCGATGACGAATTTGTTCATGCTTACGAACATGGCATTGCCTTGAAATGTGTCGACGGTGTTGAACGGCGGCTTTTCCCTCGGATTTTCACGTATTCCGCGGACTATCCCGAGAAGTACGTTGGTAGTGAGTCAGTGACTACAAGGAATCACTCTGACTTACTTGACAAATAGGGTATTGATAGCAAATATACGCAACCTTGGGGCGTGCCCATGCCCGCGCTGCACCATTCCAAAAGACAGAATACAGAGTCTAGCGACGGAGAGAGATATGCTTCAACGACGAATCCTGGCGCGCAAGGATACTCAGGACAGACGTGATAAGATCTCTGCCGCGCGACACCTTATTTATGAACAACATTTCGTCGTTGACACTTCGCAGGTCGAAGCCCTTCTCAAGGAAGAATCTATGGTTCCGACTAAGGTAGGCAACTTGTTCTGTGTCACTTGCACCACTCATGCTACTTCCTTCGTGTAGAATGCCTTTTCTGAGAGGCTTTGTCACCTGGGATTCGACTTCTTCTCAATGCTCGTTGTTGATCTTCTACACGAGTTTGAGCTTGGAGTATGGAAAGCGGTATTTATTCACTTGTTGAGGATCTTGGATGGCCTGAAGGGAGACAAACTTGCAGAGCTTGACCGGCGGTAGGTTCACTAATCGCATCCTGAATTTATTGCTTAGGGTAAAGTTCCAGATACCGTCAAATTCCTGCGTTCGGGCGTGCTACGATCAGGCGTTTTAGGCGGAATGTATCTGAATTGAAGAGAATGACGGCCCGCGACTTCGAGGATTTATTGCAGGTGAGCGTCACTGGTAGCTTTTACTTTTACTTGCTATCTACTAATGCTACGTCTATTGCTGAAGTGTGCCATTCCTATTTTCGTGGATCTTCTTCCCGAGCCACACAACCGCGAAGTCCAAGAGCTTCTATTTGTCCTTGCCTATTGGCACGGGTTGGCGAAGCTGCGAATGCACACCGATGCAACGCTTCAAATCCTGGATTCTGTCACACAATCCCTCGGTAATAGACTTCGTCAATTCGTTGCGGTGACATGCCCTGCATTTTCAACAAAGGAACTTCGTCGTGAAGCGGAGAGTCGCCGAAGACGCCAGGTTCGGGATAAGTCTAAGCGAGGAGATGTTCCACAAAGCAACGGAAGTTCCTTGTCTACGGCAGGTCGTCAGTTGAAGGTGCTCAATCTTCAGACGTATAAACTTCATGCTCTGGGAGACTATGCCACCCAGATCAGACGTTACGGAACCACGGATTCTTATTCGACTCAGCCTGTATGCACTGTTGTATTTTCTCTCTGCTGTTGTCTTACACTCATGTTGCGTGCCAGGGTGAGCTCGAGCATCGTACCAGCAAAGCGCGGTTCACCAGGACAAGTCATAGGGCATTTATCCCTCAACTTGCTTCTATTGAACGACGCCAGGCCCGCATCCGCCGCATCTGCATGCAAAGAGAAGCACTCAGAGAAAATGATTTGACTCCGAACCTACCTGAGCAACATCACGTCATTGGTTACTCTCAGAATAATCCGGAAGACATATTGTCTTTTGTGGGAAAGAATCTCGATGACCTAGCCGCAAAGGTGGATTCTCATCTGCCTATCCTGTGGATTGATCTGATGCGACTCTTTTAGGATTTTCTGGGAAAACTTAAGGTGCACCTTTTACCTAGAATTCGCGAGATCCACCAAGGCTCAAATACATTGCGTCCCCTCTCTGGAACGCAACATGAGTTGGAATGGAGTCCCTCTACAGGCTCTACTATGTCAGATGATACCCTGTCAGCACTGAACCAAGTGGTTTTCAAAGCAAACCGCATGTACCGTCATGCCTTGTGCCGCGTCAATTACACGACCTATGACCTCCGTCGCGAGACGGACACCATAAACCCTTCCACCGACAACCGCGACATCATGTTGTTAGCCGGCGAGCCTGCTCCGGGCTCAGAATGCCATCCGTTCAGTTATGCCCGTGTGCTGGGCATTTATCACGCAAATGTTATATTCATTGGCCCGGGATCCCAAGATTATCAGTCAAGACGAATGGATTTTCTCTGGGTACGATGGTTCGAACCTCCGAAATCACCCGCTGCGATGGGCTGGGAACGACATATCCTTGACAAGATGAGATTTGTACCAATGCACTCGGAAAATGCTTTTGGTTTTGTTGATCCAGCGGATGTCCTTCGATCCTGCCATCTCATGCCAGCGTTTGCAGATGGAAGGCTGCATCCTGATCGCATTGCCGCGTCTCAGCTAGCTGGCGATGCCGACGATTGGAAATGTTATTATATCAACAGGTCTGGATGTTCCTATTCCTTATGTTCTGTACACCAGCCTGACTGAATGGTAACAAGATTCGCGGATCGCGACATACTCATGCGTTACCATTGGGGCCTTGGTGTTGGACATTCATATGCCTATACCAAGAGACCTTCGGAAGGCAACCCCTATAATCATTCCGTTGACCAACACGAGGTACATTATCTACCGTATTTCAAGAATCGTTGACTAACAGGACTGTTGCAGGACTCGACCACTGCCCCGGATGTTACTTTGAATCACGAGGCGGTGCAACCAGATGGCGTCGAAGACGGTGACGATGACCCAAATACAGATTCCTTTGATTCTCAGGCTGGTTCCGACTCGGAGGACTCGGAGTCCAACTGCTCGAAAAACGATTTGATAGCAGCCATGTATGAGTCGGATCAGGGAGATTCTGACATGGAATATTACGAGTTCTAGCTTACCCATGTAACTCGAGTTGATACGGTAATTACCTTGCTTGGAGAACTTTCTGTGCAGCCCCGTATACTTATTACACTGGTGTTTGCCGTGACATGCGTGTATCCAGCGCCGGGCGAGAGAATGAGGAAAAGCGAAAAACCCTACGACGCGGAAACTCCCGACAACTCGTAAGCACCTAGAAGGGGGCTCCGGGCCATCCAGCCTGAGTTCCGGAGGCCGTCAGCAACACCATGCCCAATACGTGCAGGTGTCTGGTTTCTCTTACTTTTTTTCCATCTCTCTCCGAGCGTGACATCCACATGGGAGATTGGACGTCGTATGTATGAAATCGCATTGATGCGCACAGGTGACGGTAGTAAGCAGATCGCTCCAAAACACGGTTCCTAGCACCTGAAGGTTTACTCCTGCGTTGCATGGGCTTGTCAGGTAGTATCATGTATGGGTGAGTCGTGTGTTTCATCGTTACAATATCGCTGGTACCTCTCGCTCATCCATCATTCACTCACTCCAGGACGAACCCAAGTGGACGCCTCACAACAGGGGAGAGGCCACGGACGCCAACCAATACAGGGTGGACTATCTGAAGAGCATTCCTGTGAAATGAATCTAGATCGTGCGTTCTGTATCCGTATATAAGCTCATTGACCCACACGCAACATATACTCCTCAGCTTGTCCACCACCCCCACGTCCACCGTACTCCCTTGATGGTCGTGGTCGCGAACGTCGTTCCCCTTCTTTTACTTTCTCGATCCAATTTGGCACCAAGTTCATGCACCCTTTCGATCCAGCTCCCGTTTACACTCCTGTTCTCATTCAAGACCCCAGATCCGATCTTTTTTTGGCATCGCCATGGCCATTGCCATCGCGCTTGTCAGCCTCATCCCGTTACCAGAGCGGGGCGGTTGGGCGTCAAGAGAGGCGAATCCGCCAGCTCATGCTGTGCTTTGGCAAACGCTACGAATTGGGGCGGTGAAGGTGGGCGTATGCGGGCGAAGACGAGGTACCACAAGAACCGAAAGGTTAGGAAATCAGAAAAATCAAACGACGTGCGAATAAGAGTGACAAAACCCAGGGACGGCAAGGCACTCGGTCACAACAACACGATACCATCATCATATCATCATCATTGCCGTCAATGAGAAAAACAAACAAAATCATCCAAAGAAGGTCAAAACGAAAAGAAACGGAACGCACCGATGGCGAATGGATCCTCCTGAATGTGATGATGAGGCTGATGCGATGTTTGATGATGGTGACGTCGACGCAATTCGGATCCTCGAGAACCATGTGCTTATCCTTGACCGTGCACATGTCCACCTGGCCCACTGGCACTCCCCGGTCCGTGTTGCGCTTCACGATATACGCATATAATGTATTTCGGGCATCCGGTAATCGGTTTTTGGTAATGTCTGTTGAGTGCACAGAACGCAACGAAGAAAAAATGAAAACGAGAAGAGCAGAAAGGACAGAAAGATATACACATAAACTAGACAACAAATGAATGCTTACACTCTTCGGATGACTGACGGCTCGGACGACTTACTTGCACCGTTGGAGGCTCCCACTCCGAGTCGCGCTCGCAGTCGTGGTCGAGGTAGCAGTATGCGGCTCCTCCACGTCGAACCCCGCTTCTTGCGGTGCCGCCGTAGGACACGCTTCCAAGTTTCGTTCACTGGCAGCTTCACTATCTTCTTCCCTTCCCCCTCCTCTTTCTGCCCCTTCCCCACCACGCGATGGAGAAAAGGAAGCCGACGAGGACATCGTCAGGACGAAGACGAAGAAGAGGAAGATATCGAGGCTGGATGATGGTGCGTATGACCAGGTGATGTTGACGTTGATGCGGTTGATGCGATCGTTGCTCCACCGCATCATCCACTCCACTCTCGCCTCCGTCCCCGCTCCCGCGCTTGCTCTTCCCCTTCTCGACCCATCCTTTTTCTGTGTCTGGCGCCAGTACCAGTTGCCGATCCAGATCCCGGTCCAGAGCCTCCAGGGCCTTTGAATTCCTGCACCTGCGACGGAGAGGGCGACGCCATCCCACACATCTCCCCAAACAACGTCTTCAAAATCTGGTGCCACATTATTACCCGCTGCAGCATCATCTTAGCACTCCCAGCCGCGCCTCCGTTCCCATTCCCAGTGCCACCCCCAGCCCCGCCTCCCAACAACCGATGTCCAAATATCCTCGCCACGTCCTCGAGCTGGAGCCCGTTCTCGGGGCACAACGTACGCATGTACGTGTTGACGCAATCGTTTCACCGCCGAATCGCGCTTGCTCTTCCCCTTCTCGATCCGTCCTGCCTCTGTGGCGCCAGCACCAGTTGTCGATCTCGATCCCGATGCCCTGGATTCAGGTCCAGAGCCCCCGGGGCCTTTAATTGCGACGAAGAGGCGACGCCGTCGGCGTCATCCCACACATCTCACCAAACAACGTATCTGAAATCCGGTGCCACCTCAAGAGCCACTCATCACCCGCTGCGACATCATCTTTGCACTCCCAGTCCCGCCTCCATTCATATCCCCAGTGCAGCCCCCCGCCTCCCAACAACCGATGTCCAAATATCCTCGCTACGTCCTCGAGCTGGAGCCCGTTCTCGGGGCACAACGGCAGCTGCGTGAAAATCCAACCCACGCAAGTACATGAGCAACGACAAGTTTGGCGAGGGCAGGAACCGAAGCAGTATCTGCGCCATCGCGATCTGGTCGTTTTCCACTGGACTGTCCGCGTCGGCCAGGTACGCGTCCGTATACGTAGTCGTCGTGCCCATCGTGGACCTCATCGTCGAAGTCGTCAACCACGGGACAGGGCGCGCAGGCTCACCCCTCGCTCGCCTCTCTTCATCATCTTCCTGCCGATCCCTTCTCGCGTCCTCGCGTTTCACGCTGGACTTGACTGACCAGTGCCAGAGCGCGGAATACGTATGTACGTCAAGGAGCGGGTTCGGCATACTCGAGACAAACGTCGACAAGAGGGCACACACTGCCAACCCCCCATATTGCCGACGACCCTACTCTGCACCCTGGTCGTGACGTATGTATCGCCGTCGACGCCCCCGCTCCTCGTCTCACTCTCGTCAGCCTCATGGAAATGGAAGACGACCAGCGCAACGAGTTATTGCAGATGTAAGTTAAACTTCTCGTGACCTGTCAAGATACCCGCTCGTCCTGATGTTCCATCTCTGTCGTCCTGCTCGTGACGGTGTCCATGCCGTCCATTTCCTCCTCCCTTGCTGCACTCAAGAAATCGACAAACCCTCTCCCGTCGTCCTGTTCGAAAACCAAAACGCTCTCCGCGCCGCTACTTCAGCGAACACAACAACGCCACGACAGAAAAGCCCCATACGAGGAAACGAAAGAAGGGAAATGGACGGCTACGATGAAACACATCAAAGAGGTATGTGACGCCAACTCCGGAGTCACCACATGCGAGACATCCATCACATCTCCCAATCCTAGGCAAACATTTCAGCTTTTCTCTTCGGGCCAAGAAACCAAGCCGCGTTTCCAATCTCGAACTCGCGGCCAGATTCACAGTAAGGACATTTCGTTCTCCTCGAGAATAAAGGATGATCATCATGTACGTTCACCCCCTCTCCAGCCATCAACGAACTCGAATTCGCCATTGACAAGCTCCTTAAATCCGCGGGTGACAAAGACATCGAACACACCGAAGCACTCATCTTAGCGTAGAAGAAGTCGCTGTGAAACCACACAGAGCTGCGACTGATGCGCGAGCTCGCGTTCCGGGCCAACAAGAAAGCCAAGCAAATCGCCAAGATCAAGAGCAAGACGTACCGACAGATACGGAAGAAGCAGCGCGAGACTACACCGACCCTGTTATCTACACCCAATCTATGGCTCGTGACGACAACGTCCTCCTCTGGACTTGTGGAAACGGAACGTAGTGCGGGTGCACAAAAGTGCTGACGCATTGACCAAATCTTCGAATAAGCTCAAGAAACAAACCAAGAAGTACGAAGTCGAGCGGGAACGCGCCATGGACGACGTGATGCTCGAGATCGACGCGAACATTGAACGTGCTGACAATTCCGCAGCCTCCTGCGCCTTGGTTCGTCATGTCGGGCAAGAGAAGCAAGGGAAAAGCCAAACCAGGACAAGGCAGCGCAAAGGCGTCCACTCAGGTTGGTCCTATCAGTGCTGTGCGCCACGACGGAAACGACGACTCGCAGGTCCCGAGCGAGGTCGAGGAACAGAAATGCACAGCGAGGGAAGGAATTCCCGCAAGGGTGTTCAGGAATTCCAACAACTTGAACTTATCGATCTCGCCATTGCGAGGGACAACATTGTACAGGTAGGCAAATTCTCCCGTTCTCACTTTTTCCGAATACTGACGTGATGCAGTGATTCAATTTCAATGCATGCTAGGCCTTTCAGGAAGTCAAGCGACAACAGACTGAGCTCCCCATAGTACGTCCGTTCGCTGACTTGTATATGCCTGACAGCTTCTCCCACTCAGCCCGGCCAACCTCCTTCTGCAACTTTGATTTTCCCTGGCGCCACACCAACCGCTCCACGCCATTCCTCACGCTCGCACGCCACGCCCCAGCGCACGGCCCTCTATCTTCAACGCCAGCCATGATGGATCCGCACTCCTCCACCATTTCACGAGCGAGAAACATCAGGGAGCGGTAGTAGGTTTAAATGTCTTGATCGCTCATTGGCGTGGCAGGACGTGGCGAGGGACACAAGGATGTGCTGATCCTTACTAGGCAAGAGCACGCCGCGGCTTCCGGCGCTCAATGGCAGATGTGACTGTTAGGATCTGTGTGACGCGACACACTCTGAGATGAGCATTAGTATGATAAGATATTTGATAAGATAATATATGAGAGTGTGATAAGATCCTCTCGGATCGCGGCTGAGATCTGAGAAACGTTACTGTAGCCGTCTGTATGGAGGCAACAGTGACAGTAACGCATAACGCAGGGGTCGTTGCGTTGCTAAATATAACGCCATAACGAGGGGTCCGTTGCCAATTTTTGCGGCGTAACGCAGGTTTGACCAGGTTGTTGCCAACAATGGCAACGCGTAACGCATAACGCCGGATTGGTTGCTAGTATAGCCGAAAGGTTCCTTGTTTTTTCTTTTTTCTTCTCTTTTTCTCCTATAGATTGCATTTTGATTGTTGTTGCTAATATACCGCCACTACCCGGGCGCCGTTGCTAGACGAACAGGCCATAACGCACCCCAGGGGGGTGTGTTGCCAACATTGGCAACAGTAACGCATAACGGGGGCGCCGTTGCTAGGCCCGGAGTCAGGGGTACCCCGTAACGCACCACCCCCCCGTTGCCTCCATACAGACGGCTACAGTACTTACGAGTTCAACTTGAGTTAACTTTCCCCGCGCGGGAGGGCGTGCGAACTTTCCCGTGAACTCGCAAATAGCTTGCTCCAAGTTGTCACAGAGTCTTGACGATATCTAGGACCTCGCTCATACCCTCTGACGACAAACACGTCTCGCGGCAATTTCTTGGTTCGTTATTGGCAGGAGATGACAGCGAAGGTGTTGATCGGGGAGTCAAAGTTAAACCCCAACGAATTGTAGGATACACGCCCGACGACCTGTTCCGCCGGGTTTTGGCATGCCTCTGGAATGATGTAGTAAACCCGGTCCTCCAGGCGCTTGGCTTCTCGGTGCGCTATCCATCCCAGTCTCAAAGTTGACCCCTTCCGACTGAGCTTTCTTTTATCTCAGAGTCCACCTTGCGGAAGGGAGAATATGACTCGTATCTTCTGGTGTCCAACGGGTCTGTATGCTTTTTTTCCCATACATGCCGCCGGGCTCTACGATACTGCTGGAGCAGGTCCAAAGTTCTCGGACTTCGCTATATCTTCCTACCTGCCGACTCTCAGCGCTCTTACCCCTTCCGAGGCTGAGAAAGGCTCGAGTGATTACTGCCAATCCAATATTCGCCTCGCTGCTATCCCTCAGCCCCAGGATGACGGACAGATGACTCTGACGTCGGTCGAGGAAGAGATGAATCATATTAAAACGCTGTCTGCGAAATCCCAGTATGTAATCCCTGAAGACTCTGATGGCACTGTCGAGGATGTCATGGCAAAGATGGCCAACGCCGACTGGGTTCATTTCGCGTGTCACGGGATACAAGAATCCTGTAAATCCGCTCGACAGCGGACTTTGCCTCGCGAACCATCGCCGTTTGAAGCTCTCAGACAACATCCGGTTGTCGTGCCCACAAGGCGGTTTTGCTTTCCTCTCTGCATGTCTGACCGCAAGGGGAGACGAGAAGCTTTCGGAAGAATCGGTCCATCTTGCTGCTGGAATGCTTCTTGCTGGATACGGTGCCGTCATTGCGACGATGTGGTCGATCATGGACCATGACGCGCCGAAAGTAGCCAAGGACGTGTACGAGCATCTTTTTCGGGATGACAAGGTTCCCGACAGCGCCGAGGCTGCGAAAGCGCTGCATTACGCTGTTCAGCATCTCCGTGACTCTGGCGCGTCCTTTTTGTCCTGGGTTCCGTTTATTCATGTCGGTCGGTTGATGATATTTGAAGAAGGTCGTATATGACATACTCTACTTTGTAGGGGATCATCCATTTGATTGTCAATAGATCGATAATCTATGCCAAGCCGATGTTCTATCTCTGCCCTCTGCCCCCTCCTCCCCAAAGACTCGGCATAAAAGATGGCACCGCCCGACGTCCACAACCGCACTCGGCATTATTACCATCACCAAAGTGTCTCAGCCCTAAACTTTTTTTTTCTTGATGATATTCGGGATTTCATCTTGGTTCACTCAAGGCGGGATGAAATATTGCGCACAGAGGTGCCCAGATCCCCCGCGTCTAATTTTGCCTACTTACTATCGTTGCTCATGCCAGTAGACCAGAGGGTCGTACCCTTCATCTCTTACTCACCGTAACTCCCACAGACCCGAGCACAGGCTCTAGAGTAGTCCGGTCGGTGGCACCACTGTATGGTTTTCCAGGTCAGTGCCGTTATTGCTGAAACCCTCCAACGTGCACGTGTGCCCCGGGCGAGGCCACCGCTTGGTAATGAGAGAACTCAATATTTTGCATTATCAGACTTGCGGCGTACTACTTGATGTAGTCACGATATCACCTTCCAATGTGCGCTGACTCATCAGTACAGCTCGCCGCCACTCACATTACCCTTTTGTGATGGACTACCTATGTAAGTGTCTCTTCCCGTGGTACCGAGTTCAGGGACTAAGTTAGCTCTTTCGGGGTGCCGAACAGTGCGGATTATCTGTCATGTTTCTCCATGAGCGCAGCCGCATGATGGCTCTGCATCTTCGCCGAGCGCTGAATCCATCATTCCCTTCGCCCTTTCTCATTCTCTCACAAATGGTTGCAACAACCTGGGGTGACCCGACTGCGACCCAGCGCATCCTCTTGATTCACGGTATCACACGTTCGTCTCAATTCTGGTATCGCTTGGCACAGGACTTTGCGTCTCGAGGTGAGTTGCCGACCAGCTTTCGACAGTCGCTGGCAGACTGGTCGCCGAGCACAGCGCTCCTAATACATCGCGCCCCTCTATCTCTTTACAAACACAACAGGTTACTTCGTTACCGCGCCTGACCTGCTTGGGCACGGGTGTGCTAGACGTGGCTCGGTGTACACTATTGCTGCGCTGGTGGAGGAACTCCGACCCCTCTTGCTGACGTCTCGCGAGAGTGGTGACCCGCCGTACGATGTCATTGTCTGGCACTCGCTTGGGGGTGTCGTGACTGCCGTCCTGTTACCACTTCTGAAGTCCACGCGACCGCTCCAGACCCGGAGGCATTGGCCAATTGCAGAATTTTTTTCGGCGAGATGGTGAGCCACCCCCAGACGCCCGAAGAGCTTTTGCAGGAGAACCCACTCTAGACGAAGGAAGACGCGGTGATCGCGAACGCGAGCATGCGGTTGTGTGGGGTTGAGGTCGTGCAGGCCATTTTTAACGTGGGTCCTTTCCTCTCTCCTCTCCTTCTCTGCTGCCGTACTCTCCCATTCGTGCCTTCTCATGAGTTCCTGACTCGTTTTGTCCATTGCAGCAAATGTCCCATGGTCTTTTTTGCGCCACTTGTCGACGGCGCCGGACAACGTGCAAGTGACGGTGCTGGCTGCGGACCCATCCAAGTGGTGGTGCGGTGGTGCGTGAAGGAAGAAGATCTGAAGGCGTATCCGCACGTGAAGGCGAAGACGGTGTGGGGAGCGTCTCACTGGATTCCACTCGAGGACCCTGTGGCCGTGCTCAATGCGGCACTTGGAGAGGAAGGCAAGGACGAAGGCGGCCGTGAAAGTGGAGTGTCAGTGGGGGGAGCTATACCTCCCATTGCCACGGCCCCTCGGGGCAGTGACGCTACCTCCGAGTCCCTTCAGGGGTGAAAGCCTGAGGACGTGATGCGATTGCCAGCGGAATGACGTTTGTGAATGTATGACTACAGTACAGTAAGAATTCCGAAATGCTTAGATGGTAACGTTTCCGATTGGTGCAGCGACGAGGCGTCTGCTTGACGTTCAAAGATGTCATTCGCATCCGCCGTGTCAGACGTTGGGTCACATAGTGTACTATGAAAAGTCTTTCCATGCGACACAGTTAATTTGCGTGCCTGCTATCAATACATATCTTCCCTACCGTACATCCATACAGTCTCAAATTCGGTTCACTATAGTATATCGTAGCTCAGCACAGGCGCAGAAAATACAAGTCAGAATCAGAACGGCGAGACGAAACCCTGCGTACAAGCAATTTCCTGTCGCACACGCTGTGGGATGATTATGTCAGTTGGGAAGAGGAGGCGCCGACTCGGAAAGACTAGAGAAGGAAGTGTTAGGACTTGTAAGGACCATCTTTCAGCAGGAACGAACCTCAACAAGCTTATCGGGAACGTAGGTACTCCGCGACCTCATGGTATCCCTTGTTCACCGCAACCTCGAGAGACGTGAGTCCTCTGCCATCTTGAATGGTCTTACCCGCGACTTACCCGTACTACCCGCTCCCGAGGGTAGTACGGGTTTACATGCGGGTACACTCAGGTTGTCGAAGACCCGAACCCGCGGGTATCGACCAAACCGGTCGTCCGTGGGTGTTTTTTTCTTTCTCTTTTTCTTATCTCGTTGCTTTTTTTTCGCTCCTAGGTACTCGAACGTGGACAGCAACCGCGACAACGGACAACGCGTGCCGCAGCCACGACGCCACGCCGGACACACCGGACACACGCTCCCTCACCCACCGTCGACGACGTGACGAAGGCGCAACAGCAACGACGGGTACGTCCATCCCTCTCTCTGTCCCTCTCTCACATTCCGCCAGATCTCGTCGAAGACGTCGGACGACAATGACATGACAAGCCTGAGGGCGCACTGGCAACATCAACTGACAGTGCGACAACGGGTACGTCTTTTCCTCTCTCTCTGTCCCTCCCTCTCCCTCTCAGGCTGTCCCTCCCTCTCTCTGTCCCCCTCACCCTCCGCCAGACCTCCGAGTCGACGACGACGTGACGAGGGCGCAACTCCGACTGACGGTGCGACAACGACACGAGTCACACGACGACGATGCGACGAAGGTGCGACGGGACAGGACGGGTCGACGACGGGACAACGGTGAGAGTTCAGGGCGTTACAACGGCAACAGTGAACTGCGACGACGAGACCACGGCGACACGACAAGGAAGACGAAGATGATGAGGACGAGGCTCGTCGGCGCATAGGAGCGACAACATAACACGCAAATGGTGCATGTTGTGCAATCGCTCCTGCACGTCTGAGTGACGGTGGGTTAGTAGACGGGTACAGGTACTATGATGAGGGGCGGGTACGGGTAGCCAATTTAGCTACCCGTCGGACCCGTCGGACCCGTCTTGCCTAATCCTTACTGGCTGAACTGCAGTATCATATTGTTTAATGGTTTGAAAGAAGAGGCAGCATCAGTTGATACCAGGATGAGATATGATGGACCTAGCATTCTCAGCTGAAAGCAGCAAGAGAGTAAGATGACTATTCTGTTGATTTCTATCTAGTAATAGATCATTGAAGGCAAGCTCTGATCTGATAATATCTTTCAAACCAATCTAGGATTTTCTATGATATGCCATTGTACTGTGTTTATCATTTGTTGTTGGTGGTACAAGTACATTGAGACTTGAAATATCACAGTTACATAAGCTGATCTTAAGTTGTCTGGAAATATAATTCTTTGCCAATTGGTGCCAGCTTGACATATTGCTGACCTGCTAAAAGCTCCTTGAGATCAAGATGATCATGCTACTGATTTATGTCTGGGAAGAGATATTTGAATGAAATCTTTGATCAATCTCCTTCATCTTTGTATATGATTGTCTGCAATGTATCATTCTACTGTCTTTATTAT
>JBBPQC010000493.1:0-18428 GCA_038092295.1 Leccinum arenicola
GATAGGGGCTAGTCTGTACAGGTCTGTGAAGGTCTACATTACTAGGTACCTTTCTGTAGGGTCTGTGGGTCTGTGCAACTCTGCACAGTTCTGTAGAGCCAAGGGTGGGTTTGCTGATGATGTCAGCGCCACGGAACTGGCCAGACAAGGCCTCTACCATCGATGCCGCCTACAAAGTAATCGGCTCACTTCCTCCCCCAAGAAACGGCCGCGACGTCTCAGTTATGGACAAATTCGTCGATATGGAACTTCAAGGACAAATTATCGACGACCTTCGCGACCCTGCGGCCACGCACGGTCGCCACCTCTCCTTTTTCCTCGACCTAATTTTCGCAAAATTCACAAAGGACTTCGGGGACATCACCCCCGAGTCCCTCGTCCTTCCCATCTCATCCCTCCCCAAGGGAGCACATCAGTTCCTACCGTCAAATGAAAACCTCGATGGGACAAGCTCCGTCGAGCTGTACGACAAGGAGGAGAAGTGCTGGCGCTGGCGGTTCCCCGGGACACAGACAGAAGCCGCTGGTTCTACTCAGGAAAAGCCCCTTACGTGCGAAAACCAAATCGCTCTGTTCCTCAACACCATTGCTGTAGCGTTCGGAGTCGTCCGAAACCACGCAAACACTTCATTCACAAAGAAACCCCTCCGCCGGTGGTTAGGAAGCAAGAGCACCACCGCAATGCCAAGCTCTACGGGGTGTGCCCGCAAGCCCGACCTAATCTTGGTGGACAATGCACCGTTGGCCCTCGACGAAATCACGTGGCTCAGCCCGAAGGTTATCGGCGAGTACACGAAAGAAACGTACCAACCAGCGTCTCGGATCGGGAAGACGATGGATACGAAAGCGTACCTCGTCCTGGTCGAGCAACCTTGGAGGCGATTTATCCTCGGGTTGACCATCGCTAACAGTGACCTACGTATTCACTTCTATGACCACTCAGGCGGCGCACGCTCTTCACCCTTCAACATTCACTCCGACGCCCAACATGTTCTTTTCATTATCGCGGCACTCGCTTTCGGCTGCCGAACCTCCATCGGGTTCGATCCCACGCTAGAAATCCAGCCTCGCCGACCATTGCGAAATAATCAAAGAGTATCTACACGCAAAAATTCCGAAGACGCCGTACGTCGTTTCCCTAGTATTCTGTCGAGGATTTTTTTTAACTCTTCAACAAGTCTAGCGATCCCGTAGGGGAACCGTATCAACATGCCGTCGTAGATCTACGCTCTCTGCCCGTTTCCGAACCCGTTTCATTTCCTTCCGAGTCACCCGATCCTAGCTTCGGGGAATTGCACCTCGCACCTCCCATCGTGGAGCCACTCTCCCCCCCTTCTTCTCAGCCTACCGAATCTCTGCGGGTCGCCAATCAATCCCTTTCCCTCCCTTCACCCAGTCTAGAACCTAAGCCCGTAATCGGGAAGATTCGGGCGGGTGACGCACACTATGAAATCCTCGACGTGCTATTCTCCAGTACGGGATTCCTAGGGAGGGGGACAGTGTGCTACTCAGCTCAACTCAATGGAGACTACTACGTTATCAAGGATCACTGGGTGAGGAATTTGAGCGAGGATGCGAGCCGTGATCCCAAATTGATCCCCGAGGCGATGATGATGAAATGCGTTGAAGATATTGATGGTGTGCCGAAGTTGCACGAGGCTTGGGTAGTCGAGGTGGATGAAGGGATTCCAGACACAACCGCTCGTTACCGCGAGGAGAGGCACCGGTG
Source organism: Leccinum arenicola (assembly GCA_038092295.1). Classification (NCBI taxonomy): domain Eukaryota; kingdom Fungi; phylum Basidiomycota; class Agaricomycetes; order Boletales; family Boletaceae; genus Leccinum; species Leccinum arenicola. Next base: position 1,729 of record JBBPQC010000493.1, read on the forward strand.
GAGGATGCACTCACCGAGAACGCACATCCGATTGGTGATGAAGCCGCGTGTGCGTCCTCTGATGGCGTTCAAGTCGAAGAAGGAATTAGTTACATGTGTCCGCGATATTTCTTGCAGTAAGTACCACTTTAAATCTGACATACTCGTGTTCTAAGTGAATGTATCGCACAGTCATAGAGCAGGCATTCCAACGCGGTATCATTCACCGCGATTGTAGCGCGTTTAACGCGATGATCGAGGACACTGCTGACGGCTCCCGGGGGTTCCTTCTCGACTGGGAATTTGCCGTGGAGATCACGAAGCAGGGCCAGTATAACGTGGGTGGTACCGTATGTCTTTTAAGTTTTTACTTTTTTTTTCTGACCGAACTAATGCGATCTACGCAAGGGGACCCTCCCATTTTTATCGATCAATATTCTCCGCCAGTTACAATCAGCCTTCGCCGAATCCATCGCAATGTCTGCGCCGTCGATACGTAAAACGGCCTCCCTTACTCGGATCTTCGTCAACAAACCTATCGCCATACGCCACACATACGCGGACGACATCGAGTCACTCCTATACGTACTCGTATGGATCATGACCTTATATGACGGTCCCTTCGGGCAAGAACGTCAAGACATTGGCCACGAGAAGACGTTTCTCGCTCTGTGGAGCGAGAAGGCTGCCGAGGATCTCAGGATCGCGTTGAGCGCCAAATATCAGTTCCTCGCGGACCCTCAGGACAGGTCCCTCGCCGATTTTGTGACCCCTTACTTCCGAGATCTAATTCCGCTTGTCCAAGAATGGTGCGCCTTGCTCAGGCAAGCTCAACAGAACCAATCGCTGGTTCAAATCTCGCACGTACAAGAGATGTTGGATAGGTTCATCGCTGGCATGGATCTCGAGTCGGAGAGAGCCACCAAGGAGATAATGCCGTCATTCCGGAACCTCACGGAGCTCGATTTCACGCCGTCTGACTCTGACTTGGACTCGGTTTCTAAGCGTCTTCGCGAGGAAGTAAGGAGCATGGACAATCCCCGCTTGCAGAAGAAACGTTTTAAGCCAGTATGACCGTCGCTATGTACATAACCCGAGCGGGTATACCAGTCTTTTTTCTTCTCTGTACAAAGTATTTTGCATGCGCAATTGTGCTATGATTAGGTCGTATGATTTGATTACTAAATAGACCTCCCCTCGACTTTACTTGTCGTCAAGTAACAGCTACTCCGGAATCATTAGTACCGCCATCAACGTGCTTCGGGCCTCGAGCTTACACCTTAATGCATTAATGCCTCATGGTGAGTCTATCCGAATCGAGTCAGAACCCGCAACGATTCTATCGCCGCTCAAGGATATACTTCCACCGTCCGTCATGGCCTCGAGCACGCAGGCGCAACGCTTAAATCTCCAATTTTAATACGTCATGGTCAGTCTTCCGAGTCGAGTCAGAGCCCACAACAAATTTATCGCCGTCAGACTCAAGGATATGTCACCCGGTACTTCCACCGTCACGGACTTGGCGACTCCCATGGCCTCGAGCACGGCGCGACGCTTAAATCTCCAACTCTAATACCTCATGGTCAGTCTTCCGAGTCGAGTCAGAGCCCACAACAAATTTGTCGCCGCCAGACTCAAGGATATGTCACCCGGTACTTCCACCGTCACGGACTTGGCGACTCCCATGGCCTCGAGCACGGCGCGACGCTTAGATCTCCAACTCTAATACCTCATGGTCAGTCTTCCGAGTCGAGTCAGAGCCCACAACAAATTTATCGCCGTCAGACTCAAGGACATGTCACCCGGTACTTCCACCGTCACGGACTTGGCGACTCCCATGGCCTCGAGCACGGCGCGACGCTTAAACCTCCGGCCTCATGGTGGTGAGTCTATCCGAGTCGAGTCAGAACCTAAAATGAATTTATCATCGTTAGACTCATCGAACGTTAGATGAACGTCAATACGCGCACGTTGTCCGTTCATCTCTCAGCTGGGATGCTTCTCGCCGGGTATAGTAGTGTCATCGGGACGATGTGGTCGATGATGGACAATGACGGACCAAAGGTGGCGAGAGACGTGTACGAGCACCTCTTTCGAGATGCTGGCCGGGTTCCCGACAGCACGGAGGCGGCAGAAGCATTGTACTGCGCCATTCAGAAACTTCGGGACTCTGGCGCTCCATTCAAATCTTGGGTTCCTTTCATTCACTTTGGTAGATGATCTTTGGCAGTGCCATTTATACTCTTGGGCTCGACGACGACTGTTTCTGTACGACTTTTGCCCCCTATGCTACTCTTCGCCTGTACGAACTAGTTTATCGAACGTGGATGTTTATGTTCGTACGGAGCAATCATACAGTGTGTTTATAGAGTCACAGCAAGGGTATTCTGGATGCCAAGATGTGTTGAGGTGTCCGGCTCGATTAGTCGGCATGTCGACTTTGCCGCCCTCAGGGACGGCGCATCGAATGAGCTCCACTGTTTCACTCAGCACCACAACTTCAGCCTCTGCGCCCGCCACGTCCCCATGCCAATTCAGCACATACCGCAGCCTCCGCACAGCGCTGGGGAACCTTACAGAGGCAGGTCAGCACTCCTCGTCAGGCCCATCTAGTTCTCAGCTGCTGTTGCAGGTCTACGTGCCCGTATCGACCCCAACCAGATTCCATCTCCAATTGACTGCATTGCGGGTGACAAGGAAATGTGGGAGAAGCAGTTGTAAACAACTTTGCCGGGAAACAACCCACCACCTTCCACCACGGATTTCGTTGCCTTTGATCAAGGTGAGAGTCGACGTTAAAGCTAATTATGGCCCGGGTGTGGGTCAAAGTTATTGACGCACTCTGTCTTTACTTAAAACCTGCAAAATGTCCTCGTAACTGACGCGTGCTTGATACAGGCAACTCGAGCCCTCGGCATATACGTGTCTCGACTTGGAATTTGCCAAACTCTGCCCAGCTTGCTCGAGAATGCGTTATACCACTCTCCGTAGTGGTGCAACCATTTGCGGATCTCGACCCTCGAGAAGAACCCATCCCTCTCATCGACTGCGGACCAAGTGGTCCGGCTAGGTGTGCCCAGTGCAGGGGATATATCAATCCTTGGTGCTATTGGGTAGCGGGTGGTAGCAAATGTACGGACCCAAACAACCTGTACCCGTTCTTGCTGGTGCTTCCGAGCGGACGGTTCTTCATCGGTGAGGATAGATGAATCGTGGGATCGACAGGTCGACTCAAGGTTAACTTTATTCAGGATACTACAATGAAGCCAGGATACTGGATCCGGTGACATTCGACACGGTCACGGAGTTGCCCAACATGCCGGGTGCGGTGAACAACTTCCTCGCGGGCCGCACGTACCCGATGGAAGGGAGCGCGGTGCTTCTTCCTCAACATGCTCCGTACACGGATCCGATCGAAATCCTCATCTGTGGTGGATCAACACCCGCGGGCGGGATTGCGCTCGACAACTGCATCACGATCGCACCCGAGGTGAAGAATCCGACATGGACGTTGGAGAGAATGGTGAGTACATTTGTGGTATGGCACTGCCAAGGTTTGTATCTAAGCGGGACGGATGATCTGGTACAGCCGTCAAAGAGAGTCATGCCGTGCATGGTTACGCTTCCAGACGGGTAAGCCATGGCTGAGCCTGGGAGACATAGCCTGTAGGTCTGACGACGCTACTGCAGGACGTACATGATCCTGAACGGGGCCCACCAAGGTGTCGCTGGATTCGGTCTCGCCACCGATCCCAACTTAAACGCCCTCCTGTACGACCCCACGAAGCCCGTCGGCCAGCGATTCTCGATCCTCGGCAACACGATCGTCGCACGGTTGTATCACTCCGAGGCGACGCTCCTCCCTGACGGCCGAGTGCTCGTGTCGGGGTCGGACCCAGAGGACGCCGAGAATCCAGAGCAATTCCGGATCGAGGTGTACATCCCTCCTTACTTGAATCAGGGGTTCAAGCAGCCGACATTTACGATCACGGAGACGGACTGGAAGCTTGGGGGGACGTATACAATTGATGTAACGCTCTTCCAGGGGACTACTGGCGCGATGCGGGTCTCCCTAATTGCAGGTGGGTCTTTTCACCACCCGCGCGTGCATATCTGACCACGCACGCAGGCAGCCTCGTCGAGCTCGGAGCACGCACGGAAACGTCATGAGCGGAGGCCGGATCATCTTTCCTGCCTTTTCCTGCTCAGGGACGATGTGCACGATTACTGCGCCGCCGAACGCATTCGAATGTAATCTGTGCTCCCACGAAACAGAAGGTTCGTGATAACCCTGATCTCTCTGTGACTCACGAATGAGCCAGTGGCCCAGTTTCACAGGACTATTTCAGTAACCTAGATGCCAATTTCATGCGCCTGGACCACGCCAACCGCCCCGAGTTGAACAAGGGCACTGTTGACTTTGTTGTCGAATCAGATGAGTATTGGGCACCACCTCCTCTACCAAAGTTGACGCCGACGTACTTCACTCCCGAACCACCACCATCGACACCCCGAAAGCCAGTTCCATTGCACTATCTGTTTGCCTTGGACGTTTCTATCAATGCCGTGGAGTCTGGTTTCCTACACTCAGTCTGCAGTACTCTTCTGGACGGCTTGTACGGAGGTACTGCTGCTGACGGATCAACGTTCGAGCCCTGCGTTCCACAAGGATGCAGATTCGGGATCCTTACCTTCGACGAAACTCTTCACTTTTATGATCTGTCTGTAAGAGAAGACAAAATCGTGAACCGATTTCCGCTCAATTGTTCACTAGGCAGATCTCCCCCACGCACATCAGCTCATAGTGGCTCATTTGGAGGAAATCTTCGTTCCCTTACACGATGGACTTTTTGTTGACCCATGGGAGTCGAGGTGTGTTTAAGACTGAGTTGGCATTCCCTTCTGTCTAACATGCCGCGGTAGGACAGTGATCGAGAGCCTGATGGGTTCCCTAGCAGAACGCCATAGCCAGACTGTTATCAAAGAATCCTGTCTCGGCGGGAAGCAGCGCATCGTTTTATGCTGCTTGCACCGACCCTTCCCCATCCATTTGATTTCCGCCGCGAAAAGCTCGTTGGCATTGGTCATTCGCTTGGAGGCGTGAGCATGTCCGTATGACCTGATCCTGCGTGCACGCTCATCATTTTATTTCCCCAAACGGGCACTCTCAGATCGATCTTGCCAACGCTTGCGCCCACGGTCCGGTTTCGTGCCTTGATCTTGATTGAGCCTCTGCTTAGTCCGGAAGGAATGGACAAGCTGGAAGGCCTCCGGGTTCAACTCATAGACGGTGCGTACGAACGGCGCCACGAGTGGCCTAGCCGTGAAAGTGCGTCGAGATATTTTCGCGAAAGGACGCGCTGGGACCCGGGCGTCCTCGACAACTACGTGGTAAATTATCCTTTCTACTACCGCATGTTCAAGAGGCGATGTTTGTGGCCGAGTACTGAAATATCCTTGGTACAGACTCATGGACTGACTGCGGCCTGCGGAGGTGCCGATCATGAACAAGGTAGCGCAGTGACTCTGGCATGCTCTCGAGACGAGGAAGCGGTCCGTTGTAGCTGGGCTCGCTTCTTTGGTGTGCAATATAGGGTTTCATGTTGCAAGAATACCTTTGAAATATTTCCACGGGGTCACATTGTCACGTTTCCCTGCCCACGATTGGCCCGGGTGCCTTGGAGCCCCTGACGGATGAGAGCCACGCGTATGGTACAGATAAGGAACGCACGCTCTTTCTCCCTTGGGAGCAGGCGTGGCGTGATATTGCCGAGGAATGCTCCGATGAAGGCATTGGTGTAAGCATGTTCTTAGGGATGAATAGAACTATCGACGTTGGATCGATCGGTATGATAAGTTCAATCTCGCTGATTAAGGAACCTGACATATGTGAACAGGGGTCGTCCCTTCCACTACTGGTGAAGAAATGTTTTTCCACCCTCGATACAACCCTGCTCGTGACCAGATCGTACTGGCCTCACAGATGAGGAGGCTGCTTACACGGACCAGCGCATTCAGCTGTGTAATGCGCATTCGGTGCTCTCATGGTAATGTCACATGCCCTCGGTCTACTTCACACTTCCATTCCGTCTTTCAAAAGGTCTCCGTATATCGAAATACTATGGGAATTTCCAAGAACGTTCGCCCACGGACCTTGCGTTTGGTGTTCTTGATTCCGACAAGGCGGTGTCCGCACCGATCGAGCATTCTCGAACGTTAGATGAACGTCAATACGCGCATTTGCAATGTGCGGTACTGTATACTTCTGTCGATGGCCAGCGACGAGTGCGGACCTGCAACCTTGCGTTGCAAGTGGTCGCGTTGGCTGGTAACGTATTCCGTTTTGCCGACATGGACGCCGTGGTGTGTCATCTTGCTCGAGAATGTGAGTTGTTGTCCAGGCCTTGATAACAACAACTTACTAACATGGTCCCAAACAGCAATGGCGAACTTGTCTTCACGACGAATGGACCAAATTAAAGAGGAAATCACTGACAAGTGTTCCTCGATTCTGCTTGGATACAGGCGGAACTGTGCAGCAGCTACGGCACAATCACAAGTAAGCGAGTTGTGCAAGGGCACCCTTCCGTATCTAACACGGCTGTAGTTGATAATACCGGAAGCCTTTCGAGCACTTCCAATCCACGTTCTAGCAATAACCAAGTCCAAACCCCTACAAGGTTTGTCTTGGTGCCGTCGAGTAAAATGCGGCCCATAATATGTTTGCAGGCCGTATTGTTTCCGTGGATGTTCGAAATTACTACGCTAAGATTCTTTCAATGGGCGTACGAAGCACGATGCAGCACCTCTATCCCCGCCTTCTGGCTCTCCACGATCTGGACGAGAACGTAGCATACTCCGACGCCACGACGGGCCACGTCTATTTGCCGTCGCTTATGCGGGACAGTCACATGTTCATGGAGAGTCATGGAGTCTACCTGATAGGTATTTCGGAAATGAGTCTGCGATAGGTAATGATACCAACTGATGATTAATTGATAGACAACGAGGAATCTATGATTTTCTGGGTGGGCGCAAGCGTCTCGCCTCAGATACTCATTGATCTGTTCGGCGGCGTTGACGATATAGTCGCCTTGGATCCGAGCAATCTGGTCAGTTTCCTACTTACACGATGGTCGATTTCTCTCAGTGCTATTTTTACAGACGGAACTCCCTGTTCTGGACACCCGGCTATCACGACAGGTTCAATTTATCCTCGCTCACCGCTATGGCCAGCGTGGACGCGTTCCGAAGATGCTCGTAGTTCGCCAGAATATGGACGGAATGGAGATAGAATTTAGTGATATGCTCGTCGAGGATCGGAACAACGGTGCGATGTCCGTCTCTGCGAATTCGCCGAATTCTGAGTCGTCAGGAAGGCGCGCCATCATCTCTCGAGCTGAACGCAGTATGAGAGCACGAATGCACGATGGCATAGAATACTAACTCTCTGTCATTGATTGTGCTACTGTGGATTATGGTATCTGCGAATGCCGGCTGCCACAAATGAGATCGCATCATCGTGACGGTGCAAAGAACTCACCACGTCATCGAGAGTGAAAGGTAGGCCATGTTGAGCGATTTGTTCCAGGTCGTAAAATGTCCTATCGGAGTCGCCCTTGAGCGAGGTGACATTACTTATGATTGATTGCACTCGAGCGAGCAGCTTCTGTAGCACAGATTTCAGCGATGTCCCGAGTCCGGAAATGCTGGGATTGACTCGTTGGCTGCATTGATGTAGTGACACTGATAGCTTGAATCGTAGTTCGACGTAAAGGTATTCTGCTAGTAGCGTGAGCCGAATAGTTCTTATAATATTCCACCTAGTGTTGCGGCTAAGAGCCAGAGGCTTGCTTTTCGGGCCCAATCCTGCCGTGCGAGAGCGCGATGTTGTCCCAAGCTGTAGGAGCCAGCGAAGCAGTACAGTGTTAGCTTGAACCCCGATAAAAGTAGCGGGAACGTACTCCGGAAGCTAGTATACAAGACTACCTTCAGAGACGCTGCTATTTCCTGGAAGGCACTCTCAGTGGAGGAAGGGAACGAAAGACTCTGAGCGCATGATGGCATATATATATATTTATAGGGTGAACGATTCACTGGACATCCACTTATGGATGTATTTTCCCACACATGGTTGGCTCGAAGCGTTTTCCTTTTTCGTCCAAATTCAAATCCGTCAGCGTTTTTATCTGTCTAAATCATTAAAATCATTATTGTTCGTGCGACGTTTGACAGAGTCACTGTACAGAAATCTGCGTCACAGATATTGTTTCTGGCCTGCGCCGCATGCCGTCAAACTTCTATCTTATTGTCGAAATCGATGGAAGGACCACGGAGACTTCGAGCAAGCCGCCTCAGTTGGCGAGGACGTGATGGAATGGGACCAAGAGATCCTCCTGTGAGTCACTTATTTACATGCTGTAGCCATGTCTTCTGAGCATTACTCGATGTTAAGGCTGTCGGAGCCGTCGTCTGCAATTTTGTTCAGAGTTTACACGTCCTTCGAGCTCGGACCAAGGCTCGGGAACGGAGAATTACTTCGCCAATTTAAAATTACTGTAGGGGATCTGCTTGATCGGGATGGGCACCACCAGGGTGAGTTCACCTATGTTATCGTCCTGCTCTGTCTTTGACGTCCCCTTGCAGCTGTTAGATTTTTGACCCAGAGGGACGATATTTTTCCATCATGCTCTTCAGTAATTGTTACTACCGAACGACGAGCTTGTGCGCTCAGTGAATTCGCAACAAAACTCGACGTGAGCGAACCGTCCATGACCATTGTAGACGCGTCATAACATTCTGGAAACAGCCACCAGAGTCGAGCGTAATGGGGGAGTTAGAACAACTCACAGACACGGGTCATCGCTCTCTCCTACGTTATCGCCAGCTCCAGGATCAAACACATCTCAACAAAGCCGTTGCGTGCTTCGAGCAGCCTCGGAGCAGGTCCGGGATATGTGCCAACCTGGCCATCCCAATCGCTCTGCTGTGCTGTTCAACTTGGCCAATGCAAAGTTTATTCATTGTCAAGTCAATGATCGTTACCTCGACCTAGATGCGCCCATCTCCCTGTACCGGGATGCTCCGCACTAGCGATCACCCAGACCATGTTACCACAGCCCTCGACGTCTGTTTCGCCCTACTAGCACGTTTTCAAAGGCGAGGCGACGAGGCCGATAGGATGGAAGCTAGACAATTACTATTGATAGCTTTTGAACACTTTCCGGTTGAAAGCTACGGATACCGAGCAGCTTGCATCGCGTTACAAATGGCAGAAATCTCCACTGGGCTGATCAATTTTGGGGTCTCGTTATCTCGTCGATTTGAGCGCCTCGGTGGTGTAGCAAATATTGACAAGTCCATTTCTATATTCGAAGAGGCAGTCTATATCGCTCCCGATGGCCATCCCGGAAAGAAAGATGTGTTGACTAGCCTTGGGAACGCGTTAACACTTCGCTTCGGGCGCCTTGGCGATCTTGCGGATGTTGACAGAGCCATCTCCACGCAAGAGTTGGCAGTCCATCTCACTCCTAATTCCCATCCCGACAAGCCAGGTCTGTTGAGCAACCTCGGGAACTCGTTGATGAGTCGCTTTGAGCACCTCGAAGACCTCGCGGATATTAACATGTCTATAAAGATGTTTGAGGAAGCTGTCCATAACATTCCTGACGACCATCCTATCAAGCCAGCGGTGTTGACCAGTCTCGGGAATGCAACGTTTCGTCGGTTTGAGTCCCTCCGAGTCGGTGACCTCAATGACAGGCACGTCTTACTCCAGATGACCATTCCATTAAACCAAGTTTGTTGAACAACCTTGGGTCATCGCTGTTGAATCGCTTCGATGAACTCGGCGGCCTCCTGGACGTTGAAAAGTCCATTTTAATGTTTGACAAGGCGATCTTTCTCACTCGCGATGGTGATCACAACTTGAAGATGCCGCTTCGGTTGAGTAATCTGGGGTCTTCGCTAGTTCGCCGCTTTCACATCCTTGGTGAACTTTCAGACATCAATAAATCCATTTCGACATTCAAAGAAGTAGTCCGTCTCACCCCCAATGACCATCCGACACGGTTGGCTCAATTGTACAACCTTGGGATGGCGTTCGGGATGCGTTTCGAGCATTCTGCGGACCCGTCTGATCTCTCCGACGCCGCTCTGCACTTTTCGACCGCCACTCGTGCTTCCACTGGTCCCACTTCCAAACGCTTTCTTGCAGCACGCAGCTGGATCGATTCTGCGACTCTGCAAGGCGACTCTTAGGCTCTCCTCGATGCGTACGACGCCACTATAGACCTTCTTCCCCAATTGGCCTGGCTTGGGCTTCCGCTCGCGGAGCACCTCCGCGTATTCCTGGACGCTGCTCACGTAGCGCGAGACGCTGCCACTGCCGCTCTTGAACTGGCGAGCTCTCGACACGACTTTGTACCGTCCCTTGGGTTGATGAGCGATAAATTCCAATCTGCCGACATCAGTGCCATCTTCGGCGCAGCTAGTGGTGCTCAATCTCTCGAGGTACAGGTTCAGAGACAGCACAACCTCGCTCTCGCACGGGAAAAAGCTCTTCGTCGAGATCAGGTCTCTGCCGTGCTTCGATCGGTTCTTGCTGCCCAAGACAGTCGATCAGCTCTCCCCCTCGGCCCATGCTGCGTCAGGGCCGGTCGTCTATCTCAACGCGAGCAAACAGCAATGTGATGCGTTGATTGTCGTGCCAGACGAAGAGAGCGTGAGCGTTATCCCCGTTCTGCTTCCGGGTGTGCGGTACCGGGAGATGGAGGAGCTACAGCGCCTGCTGCATCTATCGCTCACTCACCATAGGCTCATCCTTTCTCGTACAGATATTACTGCGCTCGTCCCACATGACAAAGACGAAGAGGGAGACTTTGCTTTGGAGCGGTTGTTCGAGAAGCTGTTTACTGATGACGATGAGGGAGACAGGGCGGTCAAAGTGAAGCCACAACAGATCGAGGGGTTCACAGTAGACAACCTGCTCCGAAGTATTCTAAATTACCTCTGGAAAAATGTTGTGCGTCCGGTTCTGGACGCCCTGGGTTTTTCGGTATGTCCTCTATGCAACAATGTCTAAGCTTTCTGACAGACGTCTTCAATGCTCCCAGACTCCACCCTCTTCTGCTCTTCTGCTGAAGAAATGGTCCGTATATATTGGTGTCCGACCGGGCCTTTCGCCTCGCTTCCTATACACGCCGCGGGTCTGTGTGGTGCAACTGTGGCAGGCACCAAACTCTCCGATTTTTCCACATCCTCGTACATACCAACTCTAAGTTTGGCTCGTCAACCCACGGAGACTTGAACCCAAACATCCCCTCGTCCCATATCCGCCTCGTCGCCGCCCCTCAGCCTCCGACAGACGGCCTCGGTGTGTTGGTATCCGTGGAGAAAGAGATTGAGAATATCAGATCGTTGTCTGCCACTGGCAGTTCTCCCTTCGTAATCCTTCAGAAGTCTCATGGCACCGTCGAAGACGTGCTCGAGAAGACCGCTATACGTGCATGCTCGTCGCAGCGAGGGCAACGGTGAGCGCCGTGAAGACGAGGGCCTCTGGGCAGCACTCAGGAGGAGGCGTCTCTGCGAATTCGCCGAATTCTCCGACTGGGTTCACTTTGCGTGCCACGGCGTGCAGGACCCTCGCGACCCGCTCTCGAGTGGGCTCTGCCTCGCGAACGGGCGGCGTCTGAAGCTGTCGGACAACAAGTTACTCACAAACCGGTGTCCCACCCAACTGGAATAGGTCCGACCATCGATGCTTCCGCGTAGTATTGACTCAAGAACCACCAAAGATGGCATCGCTGACCAGCTGGCTCTGGGGAACGTCGCAAATAGACGAGGCCGTCGGTGAGCCCGCTCATCGCTGTCGCCGACGTCGAGCGCGCACTGACACTCGACTTACTCAGACAAGGCCACGTCCGAGCTCATCCCAGCCGGCGCTGAAGACGTCGCACTCAATCTTAAAAATATGGGATCAGATCCGCTCAAAGTCGGCCCCAGCAAAGGACGCCATGCGCCGCACACTCAAGCGCCGTCTCAACCACAAGAACCCGAATGTACAAATACTTGCCCTTGGTGTGAGTACCCTCCACGGCTCCCCGATGCAACCCTCCTCATCTGCACCCCCAGCTCACAGATGTATGCTTCAAGAACGGGGGAGACCACTTTTTGGTCGAAGTAGCGTCTAGGGAACTTATTGACAACCTCGTTTCCATCCTCAAGATCCCTACTCTGAATCATGCTGTGAAAGCTGGCATACTCAGATACATACAGTGCTGGGCTCTCGCTTTCGAAGGAAAACTTCCTTGAGCTACGTGGGTCAGGTCTACAAGACACTTAAGAACGAAGGTACGCTACTTGCTCTTCTTGAATTCTTCCCTCTCAAAGCCCCCCAGGATATGATTTTCCTCCGAAAGACCTCGCGCTCGCCAACTCGGCTGTGGTAGACACCTCCGCTGTCGAGTTCCGTTCACGTTCACAAACCGGAAACATCACTGTCGCAACTGTGGCCAAGTTTTTGACCACCAGTACTCGTCCAAGTGGACTCCCCTCCGCCACTTCGGTATCGCTCAGCCCGTTTGAGTTTGTGACGCTTGTCATTCAAAATTCTTACGAAAGAATCAGAGGACGTGCGTGTACTCTGTTCATCTCTCTTGTCGTTCATACTCAGGCTCTGCAGCGACAAGGGTCACCATCTTTCCGCGAGCATGTACGCCCCCCGAAATAGCGGCGCTCGCGATGCCTTTGACGCTGAGCTACAACGTGCGATCCAACTCTCCCTCCAGGAAGTTGGCGCATCTTCTGCGTCGACCAAACGACCCGGGTATGTCCCGTACCAACCGTATACTCTCAACCCTCGGAACTGCCCATTGTCAACCGCTCGACCTACCCTGAAAGACGAATGTCGGCACCTCCGGCAACCACAATTGCCGATGATGATGAAAGCAACGTATGTTTCACTTCCATTTTTTCTTTGTTTGGACCTCTGAAAACGGCTCTCATTCCCAATCAGAGAACTCTTGTCCGAGATGCATGATAAACTGTCGCAAGCGGTCAAACTACACGACAAGTTACTCACAAATCAGGTTTCCCACCCAACTTGGCAACGTACCTCTCCGAAACAGGCCCGACGGTCGACCCCTCCTGCAGGACAGGCGTATGCCCCGAATGATGGGTATGCTCAATCCCAAGGACAAAGCGGATACAACCAATGGGCCTCTTCTTCAACTGCGTACGCACCACCCCGAGCGGATATGATGTTGTCTCAAGTCCCCCAGTCGCCCATCATACAGACTTCCTTCCAACCATCGTATGCCCTGCCTCCACCGCCTGTGTCGAACACCTTAGGACCCTCTTATTCCCAACCTTCATATTCCTACCAGGCTTCCAGGGCTGAGCAAGAGCCACAACGCCAGATTGCATCACCACCTGCACCTCCTGTGTCTTTGCTAATACTACAGCCTCTCCTTTCTGGTGCCCAAGAGACGGAGAGTTATCAACCTGTGTCCATACTACAAGCGATCGCCCCAGCTCCTCTTTCGGAAAATCTGGATGGAGTAGACGGCAAACGTGGATTTAGGGCGAAGAGCATGCTCCCTCCTCTCCCCGAATTTCACTCTCAGCACGTCTCGCAACCTCTACCGCTTGGCCTCCCTTCGCCGGTTCTTTCTGTCGACGGTTCCCCGGGAAGAAGCACCGTGGGGCGCGCCCATACGATATCTTCTCGTCCATCTCTTGCCTCCCCGCCTCCTCCTCCGCAATCACATCCGTCTCTTGGGCGCTCGTCGGCGGTCTCCTACGGCCTAGCTAATGAAGCTTGTACTCAACCCTACCCACGCGTGCATCTCGTTCACGCTGTACACCAGCCCTTGCAACCGCCACCTTTCCAACCTCAGGTGAATCCACCGCCGCCGATGCCAGTCTTTCCCACCGCTCCGACAAGCTCACCACAAGTGTTTGACTTGTATGCACCGCTGCAGGATCGCAGGGAGGAGTTGTTGATCGAGCTGTAGTTTTCTTATTAAATGGCACTGTTTTTTTTTGCATGTTACAATTTCTGTGCTAACATAACACGGCCCTGTTATCTTTGCCCATCGTTACGACGATACCCGGCACCCGGGAGAAGCCTCGCTCTCATGCAGACCTCGTCTCGTTGGCCAGAACATGCCGGGCCTTCAAAAATTCAGCGCAAGATCTGCTCTGGATATTCAATCTGTCACAGCTAGTGCGGTGTCTTCCTAGTGCGTGTCGTGTGAAAGAGGAAGGTGGTAAACAGGTGAGATGATCGCCTTCCCTGGATACAATGGCTAGTTCTGATTTTTGCACAGATATACGCGCTTGAGAGAGACCTGGAGCCGTCAGAGGCGGATACTGTTAAAGCGTACGCGCGCCGCGTCCGTTTTTTGTTCATCCTATCTATTCCCAACGCCGATCTCGATCCGGATACTCTCGGGCATCTTTGTCACACATCACACGCACACACCGAGCCACTCTTCCCGAATCTTCGGGGATCACTCCTTTTCGTCTCTAATGATACCACCGTTCTAGTACCCCACATCGCCGTTAAAAATCTCACCAGTATGAATATCGACCTGGATCGTAGATATGAAAGACGACGATCTACTTCGACTGGCATCCGGTTGTCCGCGGATCTGGACTCTGTTCATCAACTTTAATTTTGGATGGCGCTCAGCTGGAATTATGGCGGTCGGCTGACTGGAGGTTCTCCGACATTGACACTCGCGGTTACCGAGTTCTCCCTCATGAGCCTGAATCTTCATTTATGATGATCGGTAGTGGGCTTGGCGATCCTTTACCGTTTGGGCACATTTGGTTATTGCGTTTTGCTGACTCGGTCATCGAAGCAGACTCCGTCCCAGCTTTGGCGGCGTTCTTTGCGGACTGCATGCCATCGGGTTGCGCCGTCGGTACCGTCCGTGCCGCTGCAGGAGCGCAGGGAGGAGTTGCTGATCGAGCTGTAGTTTTTCTTACTAGATAGCACTGTTTACGTTCGTTGCTGTGTTTACATGTTCCGGTTCTAACTGGTGATATTATGCCATTAACTTGAAGTACATCTTTTGTGAACGCAAGACATCGACTCATCGAGGCAATTTCAGGCTGAAGCGCTCATGATTCACCCTCACTGGCAACACATCCCCCCTTCTCCCAGTCTTCTTCAACACACTCCCCGTTCGGACGCACACTCTGGCAAGCTTCTTCTGAGCATCTTTCTGGACACATTGCCCCTCGAAAAATTGCTTGCAGCACGTCGAGGCTGGCACCTCAAGGGCTGAGCGACTGGTAGTGACGCGGACAAGGGACAAAGATGTCGATGTGGGTGGACTGAGTAAAGGGTTTGTGGGATCGATCGATGCGTGCGCTGCCTTTTACCTCTTCCCTGCCCACGCTGACCATCAGATACCGCATCAACTCTACATTCTACAGTTTCTTCAACCATGCGCTCACGCCATCTAGCAACGCGTCCGAGGGACAGAAATGCCGATACTGATGTGGGTGGACCGAGTAGAGGGTATATGGGGATCAAAGTATATGGGGATCGATGCGTTGCCGTTGCCTCTTTCTTTGCCCCCGCTTCAACTCTATATTCTACGGTCATTAATTCACCAGCACAATGAGCATCCCGTTACCACCACATCGACACCGGCCTGCGCCCTTCCTCCCGCTCACCCACGTAACATCCCCCCACCCCCGGAGGTCCTCAAACACATCCTCAAGCACCTCCACTCACAGCATGATCTCTATCACCCTCCTCGTCTCCAGATCACGGTGCGAGTGCGCCGTCGAGCTGCTCTGGCACAAACACTTTCACGCGTCTCTCCACCCCTCGTCAAGATGATGCGCATCCTAACCCGCGTAGACCACCAACGCCCGCTTCTCCGCCGTCTCAACTTTCTCTTCTTAGGCGCCGACTTCACCAACGCCCTCGAGACGTGACGTTGATCTCGATAAAATGACGACGCACGACATGAACGCGAACGCGATGACGTCGACTGACGCGACTACGACGCACGATATGAGTCGGAATGCGACGAGGGCCACGAGGGCGACACGAGGACGAGGGAGACGGACGGTGATGACGACGACGTACGTTCCGGCCACACATCTCCTCCCGCCTCTCTCCCTCACCACCCTATCATCTATGCCAGACCCCGTCGGGCCATCCACGCTGCCAGCGCATCACCACAGCACGAGGACGCCATGCGACGACAGCGCATGTCCCGCGCATGCCCCCCTCCCGCGACATGATGACACGATGACATGTCGTGCTGGAAGCACCATGACGCGACGACGCGACGAGGGACACTCAGACGGACAGCCTGAATAACGACAACGACGACGAACCATCGTTCGCGACGTGGCACGACGACGTGTCGACTGACATGACGGAACGCCACGACGCGATGCGACAACGACGAACGGTCACGGTGTATTGTGCAGTCATTGCAGTGTGGGTCATCGTGACGGTACGGGTACCCGTAGGCACAGGAAGCAGGTTAGAAAGTGGGTTGGGTTGGCAGACTTGTCTGTTGGGCGCCCGCTCCCGGGCCGAGTCCCTATAGTAGTTACCCTAAACGTCACACCGGTGGAGGATGCACTCACCGAGAACGCACATCCGATTGGTGATGAAGCCGCGTGTGCGTCCTCTGATGGCGTTCAAGTCGAAGAAGGAATTAGTTACATGTGTCCGCGATATTTCT
>JBBPQC010000494.1:0-18426 GCA_038092295.1 Leccinum arenicola
AACGGGCACCACCGGACACAACCTATAAGTGGTCCAAACTGGTCATTTCGCCTCCTTGTTCGCTTCCACGCTTTTGCCTCTCGCCCTCCTTGGATCGTCGAATCTCGGACTATGCCATGCCATGTAACGTTATGTACAGTAACTCACTATACTATGTATATTATACAGTTACTACTAGTGTTCAATACAAATTGGAGCCAGCCCGAGGGCAGCGCGTTGCGCGGGACTGTCGATGATGGGTGGCACAGGCACGAGATATAAACTGTATAACTTACATTGTTACAGTTCTCGCACTGTCTTGCACTGGTTGGCCGTCAAGGAGAAAAATTTTCGAAAATCAAACTGCACATGCAGTGCCGCCATAATGCCCGTGGCTGAAACTTTGGCGCTGATTCATAGGTATGACAGTGTTGAGTCGTTGACTGGATGACCCGAAACTCAAAAAACGCAAGACTGCATGTAGCATTCAATTATTCCTTTTTTCACTCCTTTTTGTTCTCTTCTTCTTCTCCATTCTTCAAAATTAAAGTTGGATTGAGTTGAGTTAATGGCGATGCAGCTAGAAGTTGAACGTAGGCGTCATCGATTCATCATCAACAGCCTTGGCACGCCGAGCTAAGCCGAACCGAGCGCGGTGGCGGTGACCACTGAATCCCTTCCTTTTCTCCATTAGATCCATGACAACCCCAACGTACAGCTTTTCGGGATTTCGAAACCAATGCACTCGGAACGAGATGCACGAGGTAAACAAGGGAGCGAAAAGTGGCTGGCTGGCCAGCTGGCATGTCATGTTGGCTTGGTTGGCTGTGCTTCGCGCCAACTCCATGTGAAGATGTGAAAAACGTCCAATGGAGGGGAGGATCTCCCGCTCGCTCAGATAGGAATTAGGATTCAGATAAAAAAAAAAGTTGAAAGACATGATGGATGATGGATGATGGCACGACGGGTGCTGTGTTCCTGAGCGTACTTACATAGATACGTTGGGTTCGGTCATGTCCTCACCCCGCTCGGAGTGCCAATCAAGTCTCAAATAACCAAGCTGTTCTTGTGGATCTGAATCTCAGTGACCTAATGGCGGTGGCGGCACAATTTGTGCATGAATGTGTATATTTATATATATAGACCAAGGAGGAAGGAAGAGAGTGAGGAAGGGGTGAAAAAAAAAAGAGAACACAAAAGGCTTTAATGAAATGACGAGAGGTCTTACGCTCGAGTGACAGCTCGTCGGAGATGCGTTCTAGTGTATGTAGAACGAAATGGGCAATACCTATCGTGTGGGGGGGTGGAGGGAAAATAAGGACAATGAAGGATAAAGCGCTTTTGCATTGTCTCAGATTGTTCGCAGCGGTACCCGGGATTGTGACTAACGAACAGGAGTTCTAAGAGACGTAAATATGAATGGCAGAGACAACGCGGAGCCGCTGCGGACAAAGGAGATCTGAGAGGGATGGACAGACACGTTTTTGAAAGAGGAGGGCGTAATGAAAGCTGGAGGGGGCGTCGTGTGTGAAAGTGAAAGGGCAGGGAAAATGGATCCGTGGATTCCTGCTGAGTCAGCAGAGGAATCTGAGTTCAAGACCGGCACAGCCGAACGTGCCGATCGCTGAGAGAGGCCCTGAGCCGTGTCAGTTGGACAGGCAACATTACCCGTTTGAGTTAGATAGATGGGTGCCGTACGTTATCTGGACGAAAGGGACAGGTTCGGACCAAGGGACGGGGTCGTGCCAGAGATGCGGGTAGATGTGACTCCTCGAAAGGCTATCGTGGGTCGTGACCAAGCAAATAGCGCCCACGAAGGAGGCTGTTTCTCTACAGACGAGCTTCGAGCGATGTGACCGTAGGGTCCTTCTCCCTCTTTCCTTTTCGGGTATACATCAACTTTTGGGTCAGGTGCCTTTTCGCCCGCCATCACTGTGACGCCACAACACGCATCCTCACCCCGTCGGAATTTTCATGCTTTCTAGTCCGATAACGGAACTTCTCGCCCGGTGGCCAGCTGCCACTTTAGAATCACATAAAAGCGTCCTCTCCTCCTTCCTCTCTCTCCATTCGTCGCCGCGTCTCTTTCCTGCGCTTGTTTACTACCACTAGCACTTGCCACCGCCACTCTCATCCAAATCCTATTCCAGATGCATTCCGCTACTACCACTGCTGCTTCGTCCTCCTGTGCCTCCACCTCTGCTGCCTCACCTCGGCACACATCATCCTCCATCCCGGTCTCGATGCGCCACGGTCACGATGACTCCATCCTTGTGAACGCGAACGCTCCCCAATGCTGCCATTGCGGTTGGCGCGGTGCCCATTCACCCAGCTGCCCGTTCCGCTGAGCATCATCATCATATCCATCGCCACGATTCAATTCTATTTATCCCCACATCTTTCGTGAGTCTCTCCGAAGTCATCTCTGCCATTGTGTCCGAGTAACCTAACGCGTCTGCAGACGTCCTCTGCCCCATGTCGTCAATCAATTTATCGTCGCTCGCAATCTGTTTTTTCCTCGCATTGTATCACATACGACCCCGTGCATATGCGCACGCTAGTTCGAGAAGGTCGACTTTCCTGTTATGAAAGCACCTTCTCTCAACCCATGGACATCCCCCATCCTCGCAGTTGTACGATCACCGGTTAGCCCTGTTAATCATCCTTATTGTTGTTGTTGTTGTTGTCGTTGCGCGGTGGACTTGACGTCGTCTTTTGTCTTGTGTGGAGTACTGCGGGGTTTGTCACACCATCGCGTCATCCGTCCATCGTTGGTTGCTATGCAGGAGGAGAGGGGCCAGCACGAGCGTTTGTTGTTGTCGTTGTTCGCCGCCGATGATCATTAGTAGACTTCACACACGCTCTGCATTGTACATCTAATAATCGTCCACCCGCAATCCGATCTCACTCTTTCGCTATTTTCATATGCATCCTTTATTTCAATCAACATCATATCGACGTCCTCGGAGTGGGCAATGACTTCATCGAGACGTACATAAATTCAACCTCCGACGCCCACAACTTGATAAAATGAAGCTAAAGAAATTACATCCGGCACGCCGTAACGCTGTCACGCGTTGTTGTTTTATCATTTTCCCCATCTCGGACTCTGATCATGCATCAGCCAAGCCCCGACGACCCAACTGAGATTCGGAAGGGAAGCTGTGGGGAAACCGGATATCTAACCAGCAAAATCAGCCACCGCATCATCATATCAGCAATTTAGACGTCACCCCTGACGCGTTGGATCCGCGAAAAATAATACATATGAATAGGTAAATATATATATTGTAATAATAAAGTGAATTTACCCAAACAGTCATCCGAGCGCTGATCGCCCGACGTCTCGACCCGATATATGTGTGTTGGTGAGACAAGCTTAAGACAACCTCGGTGGTATGTGTCTATGTGTGTGTGGACAAAAGTTCGCATGTGGGCATCGATGCAATCTCCGACCGGTCGGAGGTATAATTGAACAACTTCGCTCGGATGGCGATGGCGGGCACTTCGACGCTTTGACAATGCCAGCATGGCATGTTTGATATCGTTCCTCACGTTCGGTGAGTCCGTGTGGCAGGTTGGTTCCAGCAATTTCCTTCGTCTTCCCTTTCATACGCGCGCGTGGTATGTGTGCGTGTAGGACATGCACACCTCCGCGAGGTCCGATCGCCAGAAGCCCTGACGAAGACGTCGAAACCTCCATGGACGGACGGAGCTGGAGAGCAGAATTAATGACATAACGCAGCATGGGCACGTCTCACTCTCCGCTTTACAAATTCTACATACAGCAACTCCTTCTGCGTGTGCGTCCCACGGGTGTTGCCCGGCTTCTCTTCCCTTACCCCTACATATGTACCCTTCCGGGGCCTTCCCCGCCTCCCTATCATGCGGTGGTTCCACGCGGCGCTCGGACGTTTCACGAGATGAATGTCAGACGTTACTTTAATAAGCGAGGAAAACGAATGCAACGACTGCGCAATGAAAAGGTATCCCGGCCCCCGGTAAATCCTTTTTAGGTCTTGAGTTGACGCCAAAAACGGGTAAGATCAGTTGACAGGCCGTCACACAATGTATGGGGGGTCGGCTACCCTACGTGGTTGCATGGTACATGTAGCATCGTTCGACAAGTTGTCGCCTGGCAATGGCACTCATGACTGCGAACGACTTGCTTGTTCGGGTGGCGTCGGCGTCCCAATATTGGCAATGTTCAGACTGTGGCGGTCCTCTCAGTCCTCTCTCATTCTCACTCTATCGCTTTCTCCCGCTCGTCAGCAAAACCCTCAAACCTGGGTTAGCAACGGGACTCTGCGCTTCTACAGATCACAGATCAACATCACACACGCCATGACTTGGAGCATCGACGATCTCTCGTCGCCCGTGCCCGCACATTCGGACGACCTCCTGGTCAATTTCCCACAGGAGCACGTCCTCCTCCTGACCCTGAACCGTCCCCGGCAGCTCAACTCTGTCTCGCCCCGACTCAGACACGACCTGGCGTCCATCTTGAAGTGGTTTGATGACGAGCCGAGTCTCTGGTAGGTCCCTCTTCCCCTACGCACGATATGCCACGTTTCGATGTCCATCATGATTCTTGCCGACGCCATAAAGGGTCGTAATCCTCACCGGCCAAGGTCGCGCCTTCTGCGCTGGTGCCGACTTGAAAGCGTAAGTTCTCTCCCAACTCTAACCCTAACCTCGCTTGCACACCACACGCCCGACACATGCCCCCTAATGCCAGCCTTCATCACTTCCCTCGTTCTCTCCATAATTTAATAATAAATAATAATAATAAATTACATTTTCTCTCTTTTGACGTTCGCGAACGTTTTTGACAACAGATGGCTCGAGTCCCAGACGGACGGTAGCGCGAACGAACAAGAAGACGCCGCCTCGTCCCTTCACGGGTTCGCGGCTATCTCGCGCAGGCACACGTCGTACAAGCCCATGATCGCTGCCGTGAACGGGTCCGCGTACGGAGGTGGCGTGGAGATCTTGCTCAACTGCGACCTCGTCGTCGCGAGTGAGGATGCGGTGTTTGCGCTTCCCGAGGTGAAGCGGGGGGTGTTGGCGTCGCAGGGAGGTGCGTGTCTTCTCTGTGTCTGTTGTTATGTGTCTGTATCGCTAGAATGTTTCATTTCGTTTCAAATATTTTTTTGCGCTTTCGCTTCGCATGTTCCAACTTCGGTTCAGGTTCAAGCCTTCCTTCGCCCTTTCCTTCTTTTGGGGGAGGGAGAAACGAAACCCGACGCCAAGAGGGTGCACCGCAGTCAAGTTGTTAGCTTTTCCCCTTCTTTTCGTTCGTTTCCTCGTTCCGTATTTAGTCTAGACATGATGGAAGCGAACAAGCCCGCTGACGAGAAACCTCATTTTCTTCCTGCCGCAGTAATTCCTAGGTTAGCGAAGACGGCCGGCCATCAGGTATGATATCCGCTCTCGAGGGTTGTCCGAACCATACTGAAAGCCGACGACATGGTTACGGTAATAGCTCGCTTCAGAGATGTTGTTCTTGGGAAACCCCATCACCGCCGTTGAAGCCAGAGACCGGTTTCGATTGTGAGTCCCATTTCTCACACTAACGGGCTTCATTCGGATTCCGGTACTCTTTCCCTTTTGATAATTGTGGCTCATCATCATTGTTCTTTTTATTTTTGCTGGGTTCCCGGTTTCCAACAGCGTGAACATCGTCGTGGAGAAATCAAAAGTCTTAGCTGCCGCGCTCGAGGTCGCACGCCAGATTGTGTCAAATTCGCCGGATTCCGTGCAGAGCTCGAAAGAAGGTTTGATTATGGCGCAGAAGCATCATTTCGAGGAGGCGGTACAAACACACGCGTTGAGCACCGCGAGCAAGCGGTTGTACAATGGGGAAAACATCAAGGCACGTCGGTCTCTTGACTTTGATGGTCTCGTGTGGGGCAATACGGCCGATGCGGCTTGTCGAGCACGTTGCGGGTTTTTTTTTGTCAATTGGCAATTCGTATTGCTTGTTCCTCGTTCTTTGTTCCATGTAATGACTCATCTTGCTTTGTTCCAGGAAGGTCTGGTTGCATTTTCGGAGGTATGAGTCATCTACACGCGGCTTCGTGTCTGCCTGGCGCTGAACTATGTGTTTCTTTGCTTTCTGCTTTTCTTTTTTTTCGGTGGTGTTGGTTGTGGTGGGACAGAAACGTCGACCGGTGTGGAAGAACCCGTGTAAACTCTGATGAGGGAGGGGTCCCTCGGCGAGTCGCACGTTTGACATTTTCTCTTCTGTTCCGCCCTTCCTGTGTCGTTCTCGATGCCATTAACCGGCGAGGACGGTCGTACGTGAGAATGGCGATTGTCAAATAATGGAAACGGACGCCGGTTTGCAATGCCTTGAGTCGGTGTTTCGGGATACCCGATCGGGTACATTTCGGCTTTGACTCTGATCGTGGGATTGCGAGCAGTCGAGTCGGAAGAACAAATGGAGGAACGATAGATCAGTGTATGTACATGAATGTGAATATAATTGGACGCGACGATGCCTTGGTATTGCCTTGGTAAGCCTTTTTTCAGTCTTGGTCACATTGTTCATTGTTCACTTCATGCATCCAGCGGCACTATCGAGATGGCACACTGCGCCGCATCACGCACAGCAGTTTCGCAAGCCACTGATCCGACTATGCTGTGAACTTGGCGAGCGCGGCGCGGACCAAGGCGTAGAGGTCGTTCTCACCTTGTAGATGGGCCAAGCCGGCGACGCGGGGCGCAGTCCCCGTCCCATAAACAGTACTTTACTTGCACGGTGCTTCGGGTTTGGTGAGCATGATCCGTGACACTGCACTGTGCGCGTGATTGGTGACATCATCGATGCGTGTATGTATATCGATGCGCTACAGGTAATACAATGTGCATGTTGTTATGTCGACGTATTACTACCATGACGGCACCATAGAGTCTTCAAGGAGCTTGAGACAATGATAGAATTCGGATTCGATCGTTCAGTGGGGTCAGCTGTAAGAAATGCCGAGTGGCTGCGTAGTGACGTTGAACTTCATTGACACTAGTACTGTTACAGTAATAACCCCGCCCCACGAGGTCGAGGTTGCTAGTGTCAATGAAGTTCGACGTCACTACGCATGACACCGTGACTCGTGTTGTTACAGTAACGGCGTCCCACGAGGTCGAGGTTGCCGGTCACGGTATCATGTGTAGAGCGACTCGCAGTGCGACCAGCCCGGGGGTCTTGGGCCTGGTTGATGTTGATGGACCATGAAGTACATAGCCTGGTGACCACGCTCGGTCCCGCCCGACTCGAGTCCGTTGCCCTCGCCCCCGGGGCGCAAGGCACACCTAATAGTACGTACGTATGCTGTACCCACGTCCGACGTAACCTACATGTACCTTTACACGCATACATATACAAGTACATACATCAATGTCTATAAACATTGTACATACACCTACTGATCCGCCAAGCCCCCGCCCGCCATATCAAGCCACGTCAAGCCACATTGCGCCAGCCAGGTCCGTTCGGCAGGTGCCAGGCCACCTTTGCACTTTGCACTCTGGGCAAACTCTGACAGTCTTACGAAGGACGGGAACGGCTCGACCGGTCTACCGAGCGTACCGGTCATGCCTCGACTGACCTAACTT
The DNA here is from genome assembly GCA_038092295.1 of Leccinum arenicola. NCBI lineage: Eukaryota > Fungi > Basidiomycota > Agaricomycetes > Boletales > Boletaceae > Leccinum > Leccinum arenicola. The sequence continues at coordinate 7,594 of JBBPQC010000494.1, forward strand.
TGAAAAGCTCTCAATCAATTTGATCAGTCAGGGGTGGGTGGCTGGATGTGTGGCTATGGCCATGGGAATGGGTGGCGTAGCTGGAAGAATGGATTAAACTGATAAACGACAATGTAAAACGAGCCCAACGAGTGTCCGAATGTAGAGATGGACGTGGATGAACGATGGATCTGTGATTGTGGTGCAGATTTCGGATTCGAATGTGATCGACGACCCACCTGCCACCTGGATTCAACTTAGCCGGTCAGCCGGTTAAACCAAAACCCTAAACATGAATAGTTCATACTGAAGAAAGAAGCCTCCTTGCTCGTCGCACCGAACGTGGAAGCACGGCGTGAAGCGAAGAGAGCGATCGAAGAATGACGGATGTGGATGGCTAGGCAGGGTCGAGGCACGAGGGCAACTGACTCATCCACAACGGATATCGACACACGAAGGATGCCGAGAACGCGAAGAGCACGGAGGGACACGGACATGGGGTGGACGTGGTGGACACGTCGTACAACACCCACGCGTTCGCGTGCGCGAAAACGTCACTGATCTGATCGCAGTCGACCACGATCTCGTCGGATTCGCTTACTTGGAACGGCGATGAGGCCATCTATGACCGATGACCATGACCGATGATCAATGGCGATGACGATGACGAGTTCACTAAAGGTTCAACGTCAGTTCGGGTTCAGGTTCGACCCCAAAACCCATTGCAAACCCACGATTGTGAATGCAGGATCCGTCGTGCGGATCTACACCCCCACGTGCGTGCTTGTCGTGACGTCGCCAAGATAGTTAGACGTTTAGTATAACAGTATCAGCCGTGCAAAGCCACGAGACCGAAGCCGACGAAACCATCCTTTGAAGGCTCTGATAGTGTGCCCATGTGTGTGTCAACGGCATCGCAGGTTAGCTGCTGAGATTACCGCATCTCGCTTGCTGCAGGCGGTTCGCTTGATCACGACGTTGCTGGTTGTCTCGCGCTTGTGACTCCATACGATGATTTAATGGCCATAGAATAAAGTCACCCTTTCGGATCTTGGGTGGGAGCCAACAAATAGCGGGTGACTGGGTGAAAGGGGGTGGCAATCTAGAAACAATCAAATCAGAGAGAGATATCTGTACAGCACGCTTACAATGGGCGGACGAAGTCACGGTAGTGAGATGAATCCGAGCTGCGTGAAGTCTTAGAATAGGAGGATGCACGTATGCGGCCTCCCTTCGACCCCCTTCCAACACACACACCTTGAGAACGGCCAAGGTCCGGTTTCTCTTTTCAAATCACAAGGGGTGCCGAACGGAGCCATCCGGGGAGAGACTTGAAAGGGATGAGCAACGCGGACGGAATAGGAAGGAAGCGTAAGGAGACATGCAACCGACGCATTGTCCATAAAGCATATCGGAAGTCCTCATTGTTGCAACGTGCATGTTCGGTGAAAGGCACGGCCGGGGGACACGCAGAATCGGAGCGGGTTAGACCAAGTCGCCGGACGGTGTCGGACCGGAACGAATTCGAAGTTCCTGGATACGTGGGGGACCCACAAGCTGGCCGGACAGTTTGGGGTGAAGAATGTAGGAAGGGCTGTTTACACTCCGCAACGCCGGGAGCAGTCAGTTGAAGATCAGCGCTGGCGCCGAGCCCAGATCCCGTATCCATCGCGATTGAATCCCGTTCTCAGGAGCGACCGTTTACAAATATTCGTTCCGACAACAGATATGGCAAGCGACCTGGGTTGTACCCCTTTTGATTAGAGCCCGGTGTTGAGTAACACGTAAAGATAAGCGTTGGATAATAATATCGAGTTCCAGGCGTGACGACAATTTGCATCTTGACAGAAAACGACCGGATGTCTCCAGGCGTTCTAGGGGAAACATGTAATTCCGGTGTGCGGATGATTGCTCGTATGGGAATTAGGGTGCTGCGACATGCCTGGGCGAGAGTATCAGCCCGTTCGCACTGAAGTGGAACAAGGAAAGACAAGGGAAGGGGACGAACGCGGCCGAGAAGATCGTCGAGTAGGCGAGAACCTTAGCCGAGAATGTTTCTTTCCAGGAAAGCGTCGCAGGGCTACTCACCGCCGGCATGAAACGTATACACCTCAGGCTGTTCCGCCATAAGAACGGTGCCCGGGTATGTAGTCCGAAACGTTCGGTATCCTTATTCCCGCTCGTCAATTGTGACGTTCGGAGATCAGGGGCCCGCTGAAAAAAAAATGCACGCATCCGTGAGACACGGTGCACAAGCTATCAAGAAACGCACGCGTTTCGTGTGCTTGTCAAGAATGAGAAAGCTGCGGTCATACGACTAGTTCGTGTAAACCCACGTAACACCGGGCCTTGAAGCCTAGTGTTCGGTAACCCAAAGTGGTCTGATTTGTGATACGAAAAGGCTCCTGAGGTTGAATGAACGCCACGCAGTTCGAGCATGTCCGACGCCACGAAGTAAATTGCTTACTAAGTAATTCAACTACCATCATGTCCACTCAGGAAGAGCAGCTCATCGAACTCATGCTCGAGCTCAAGGTCTGTCTGTCTGTCTGTACTGTTCCAGTCACATTCAATGCTTCTCATCCGAAACAGAAGACGACTCCACAGGAAGCGCGATCCATCCTCACCTCGACGCCGCAGATCGCGTACGCGCTCGTAGTACTTATGGTCAAGATGAATGCCATAGACGTTCAAGTCCTCCAGGTGCTAAACACAATACCTGTTCCCGGAAACTTCCCTGTCGTGTTTTATTGATTCAGATCCACCTGTTCGCAGAAAACCCTGACCGCATATTCTGCAAACATGCCGCCCCCAGCAGCTCCGACGACGACGACGCAGCCGCCCGCTCAGGTTCCACCGCCAGCGTCCGCCGTACCTCCACACTTTTCGCAATATCGCACACCTACCCCGCAGACGCATACACCCCCTCACTACAACGGCCACGGTCACACACCGCAGCCACCCAATCCACTTCCATCATACATGATGCAAGGGCAGGGTCAATACGCTGTTGGTCCCAGCACGTTCGGAACCCCACCACCCGCGGCACTACAAATGAATAACGCTGGCTTACCTGACGCGCTCGCGTCCATACCAGAAGAGCAAAAGGTAATAGCAATAACACCGATAGACGTTGCTTCTGCCCTTTCTGTCGCCTCATCGCGATATGATCTCGAGCAAACTCATCCTCTATCGCGTTAAATTGGTTCTCATAACCCCCCCGCTTTTCCCAGGCCATGATCATGCGTGTCATCGCCATGACTCCAGAGCAGATCAACATGTTAACCCCGCCCGAACGGGCTGGCATCATTCAACTCGTGAGTAGATTGGTCGTCGGTCTTTCTTGTTTTGAGAATCTCATCTCCCCCATTCACTGGGACGACATCTTCTTTAATTCCATCCGTGTGGGCTTCCTTTCCTTTCACGTCGTCAATCTCCGCTTGACATTGATGCCCGTCACGTCTTCCGTCCATCCCTCCGTCCTTCCGCCGCCTCGCCACCTCTATGTGCCAAAAAAATCTTTCCCCATGGTGCTATCTCCCTGTTCCTCCTTCCCTGCCTTCTTCTGCGACCTCTCGCTTCCCGCTTTTCTCTCCATGAATGTATTAGCGTACGACACTAGGGCTGCCTTCGTAGAGGACGTGGTCCCAATTTCCATTACTCCCAGGGTGGGCGTTGCCCGGCGGCGCGCGGGGGCTTTGAATGGAGATGATGACGAAAATGCATGCCGATGCCGATGATTGCACAGATGTCATGGCCGCAACGCTCCACACTGGTTCTATCGATCTGACGTCGCTCGGTTAGACACGAACTCCACTTGCATGCCTAGTGAAGAAAGTCAGCAAGGTCAGACGACTGTGGAATCTGGCTAAACAGGGACGCACGCACCTCGCGAGCAGCGCACGGTTCAGAATGATTGCGAACCCTGACGGAGGAGGGCTATGTTTTTGCTCGACAAAGTAGCCCACGCACGACGACCCAGCGTCGTAACACACGAGGGTCGAAACACAAGAAAAATTACGCATGGGATTTAGTCTATTGCCCCCGCCCAAAAACTGATTGTCAGTAAGTATCCGTGCCGCAGGGATCATCCCGTGCACTTATGTACACCGTTACACGAATAACGTGGACGTGGTGATGCCGCTTCCGACGCCTGTGTCCTCGGCCTCGATTCTCTCACCGTCTGGGGTAAGAATTGGTGATTTATTCCTTGGATTGTTCTATCTCTATCTTGATGCCTGCGGAAATATCCCGTACGGTGTACGGATGGAGTCTGAGGATCGATCAGTTCAGAGCCTGAAGCCACCCACCCCTTCAGACTGAACGCTCACTTGTTTGGAAAGGGTTCGCCCAGCTATTTCCGTGTTCGGTTTTGGTTCCCCCTTGGAGTTTGTTGCGTCTCCGACGTTCCTTTCATGATTTCCACTTGTCGCGTGTTGCCTTGATCACACACGGGTAAGTGTACACTCAAGGGCAGGTCGTCGCCCTCACTTGGCTTTCCTGTCAAGAGAGGGGGAGAAAGGGGAGATGAGCAAGGCGATCGGAGTACAGCCCATTCTGATCATAATCATGATCGTGCTGTGTAGTTTACCCTGCTGCCGTGAGCGCGCACCGACTATACATTAGGGACGAAGTGGATTAGACTTTTTCTTTCGATGTCAATACGTTCAGGGACGCAGGATGAAAGGGGCGAGACAGGGCCCGACAGGAGGAAGGGACTAGGGAAGAGACATCGGATTAGACATTGATCCTCGGTCTTCGCCTCCCCCCTCGCCTCCCGAGATACGTACTATGTTATAAACCAGACGAGTCCACTGATGGAGTCACTGTTCCTGGACCTGGGTAAGGCTGTGATACAGATCAATTGATGTCAATTAGGTTGGTAGGTTACCTACTCTCTTTGGAATTTGGCCCCAGTTGGCAAAAGAGTCTGTCTGTTGTCGGAGTCGTGGCGTTGACGTGCCTGCCCATCGACCCGACACGTTATTACTCATGGCAATCATTCATCACAGGTAAATCGTCGGAGCGACCCGGAGGTTTGGGAAGTTTATAATGTCCGGCGTTAGGGCCTCGGACAAGCCTCGAAGAGGAAAGCATGGTCACGGACAACGACTTTGTTGCAAGGTTTCAAGTGCTGGCTAGGCCCCATGATGAAGAAGAGTTGGCGGGCGGCGTTTCGTCTCGACAAAGCCATGTGCTGGGAGACTCGCATATCTTATCGGCCCATCCGTCATTTCGAAGGCTTTTTCTCTGTGACGTCCGTCAGCCCTGTGCTTACATACCCACTGGTTTATTTCTTGCAATTCTTATGTGTCCATGTGTCTACGATCCATCGATCCATACCCCCTTTTTCCCTCTTCACACACATACCCCTCTCTCTACAGCCTCGTCTGCGGTGCGTTACGTGATTCTGAGGTATGATACGATGGGAAAAGAAAAAGTAGTCGGAACCGGTTTCATGGCGGAGTAGTGAACTAGACTAGGTACGCTTTGCAATCAACGCATCGATCTTGCTCTTGGGCGTTCCCTGTAAATCGTCGTTGCCGCCCACCGATTCGCCGCCTGCCAATGGGATTGCAGAAACGCCAGTCAGCGCAGTTCGGGAAGACGAAGAGGAAGAAGAGGAAGAAACAGGGATATGGATACCGACTGATAAAGGTCCGCGGGACGGAGCGCGCCTTCGTCTTCTCAAGGAGATAGTCTTGGATGGCAGACCCATCGTCTCGTTGGTCTAGTCTGTTTTAGAGTGTCATTCTCGTTTCGGTTCTTTCCGATCACTTTCTTGGACGCGGACTGTAACAAGCTCGGGGGTGGTACTCACTCGACGACCTCAACGGCTTCCGTGGGGTAATTGTCCTCAAAGTACTTCTTAGTCTTGCGGCAGAAAGGGCAGTGAGACTTGGAGAAGACGACGATCTTGTGGTCGGCGATCTTTCCCTGATAAAAAATGAACAGGAAAGCCGACAGGGTCAGCGCTCGAACGCTCTTCCAAAACACGAACGCGGCTCACATCGACAAACTGTCTGACGGACGACAACGACGACGACGAAGAAGAAGATCCCATCTTGAATTGTTTCTGTGTGAGCGAAGGCGAGGAGGGGAAAAAAGCAGCAGCAGAAGTAGATGAAAAGGAGGCGCGGGGAAGAGGCGTTCTTCGGAGGGTGGATGACAGAGACCGATATATATGGGAAACGGCAACTGACATATGTGATATGCTATGAATGCCGAAGCTGCCGGTGAGCGAATAATTATAATAGAATGCCCAACAAACTTGTGACCTCGCTTTGGAAGACGTTCGACTAAGAGAGAGGAACAACGTGTTTGAACCTCATCGTCTTTTATCATCGTAAGATTTCGGGTTGCTATATTTATAAGGCACTTACAGATTTGAACAGATTTGAAACATATGATATCAATATGTATTAGTGTTCATGGTACTCTAAAGGTGAACAAAAAAAAAGGAAATGATATCAATCACAGCTGACTTCTTGTCCGATTTTGGTTGGCGCACAGCGCATCACTCCAAATCATCTTGAAGCGGATTCAAGTCTGGTGCGATGGCTGATGGGTTGATCATTTGGTAGCCGAAGAAGAACCATATTGAATGGATCAAGCCGTTCACGGTCTCTCACCCAGGTGACACCCGCATCACCTTACTGAGCATCACCCTTCGCTTCCCCAATATCACATTTGCGAACGCACCCAAAATCTGGGCTAGTAAACGCCTCATTGTATGCGTTCTGCATCACGTTTGGCATAATTATTCTCAGGTGTATCCAACATTAAATGGCTGTGTACCCCGCTTATACGTGGCAAAAGACATACTGGTACCAGCATTGCTCGTCGATGGGGGCGACGAGATTAAGTTTGTTGGCAGCGACGTATACAACACGAAATCAATCGTCAGGGTGTGCTTCCTCGATGTCGATATCAAAGGCACACCATTCCGGGGTCGTCCAGTAGAAGGCCTGAAGCAGTACAGAGAAGACGAGGGGGTTGAGTTTATCGACTGAAATGTGAAGAATACAGCATATATGCATACCCAGGCTTTTTCGATCAATCTCATCATAGATAAGAGTACGACATGGATGAGTGGGCTGCGACGACGAGGACTTATGGAAAAATCATTCGAGTAGTCGAGACGATGGGGGAAGATGACGTCCACGTAGTCCAGATCCTAACGCTCGAGAGACGCTTGGGTGCCTTCGGTGATGCTGGCAAAGAATGGTGTGAGCCTACCAATAGTGGATACCGCTTCTGGGCATCGAAGGAGCCGAAACTCATTGAACCCGTGTCTTGGAACTGGAACAAGTACCCAAGAATAGCTTGGTCGCGATGATCATACCGATCCTGCGCACGACCCCTGTGTGTATGCGTTCCGTAGGAAGAAAGGAAAACAAATCGCAGATGAGGGAAACTATCATGATGAAAAACAAGGCGGATACGCACATTCCGAGCTCTGAACGGCTCCTAGCATGTTTGGAACCTTCGGCCGCATCGAGCGATTTTTGATGGAATTTCGTGCGGCCATGATAATTTCCTGGAAACCCACAACCACAGTGGAACATAATCACTACGTTCAACGAAGACGTCTTGGAAGTCCCTCTTCAGATATCAATTCGTTTCACCCTGATCGGGACGCGGACGACATTCCCTTCCATGGTGACTGCTACGAGACGCGGTTTGAATTAGTGGACTTCATTTGGCCTATAGCAGTGGCACCAGTAGCACTCACAACAACCAAGCGAGAACACGGGTACTCGCAAGGGGCCGTTCGGGGAGGTGGGGGAACGGCATCCCTCGGGGTCGAATTTGTACTTGACAGCGGACATGGTTTGAACAGAACGTGCTTTGCGGATTTATAGAACTGGGGTGGGTAGGACGCGCAAGGCTAGTGGAACGTCAGATCTGAGTCAGACTTGCATTTATGTATTCTCTTTGTCCTCTCCCCACATCGGTGGTGGAGGTAGTTTTTGGAGCTGTCGGGCATGAAACAGGTACCAGAGGGTGCTCTTGTCGCCGGTTGAGAACTAAGTGCTGATCCACGGCACATTTGAGCCTTTCTACAATGTATGTATTGATCAACGTGTGGTCGTCGGTATTGTGCGGAGGAATAGTCGGAGGCCTATCAGACCCCTCTAAAAGGAAATCGTTGAAAAAAGCATAGAGTCACAATGTCAGCAACGTGGCGTTCTGTTACGTAACGAGGCACGAGTGCAGGACCAGAACATTGTCTTCGGCCGTGCGAAAGGAAAGTGCCGCCAGCGCTCTTTCCTCTTCGCCCTCATCTGTGTTTCGGCGTACGCATCGTCAACGTCGTAGACGATCCGCCTCATCACTTTTCACCCACCCTCCACTCCCTCGCGGTAACTTCTCACGTCACCGCGTCCGCCTCGACTCCCCGGGTTCCGGGTCCCTGAAGGCTCTTGCGATAGTGCTACGAGGCGGATACCCACCCGCCCTCGCAGCTCATCCTAAGCCCAGGTCGGTCCGGAGCCGGACAGCTCTACGCGCTGCCGCCCACATTCCCCTCTAGCACCTCTCGTTACTCTCTCCCTTCGCTCGTAGTAGCTTATCTGATTTTGTACCTCACACGTGACCATGGCAAAACTCATCTCCTTTCTCCCGTGCGATCACGTCCCTACGCTCAGGCCAAAGAGTGACTACTTCGCAAATACTACAGAAGACTTCTAGAGCCGCTCACGAGTTGAATGAGCGTGAGGCTTCGGACCAACATAACGGACTCTCCGCGCTAATTTGTATCCTTGTTCAGAAATCCATGCCTCATTCGCAAACTCGTGCTCTACTCCCACCGTCCTACAGTTACTCTTCAAGGAACTTCGTTGTACTTGAGCATGGCGAACCGAACGTCAGGGATTAGAATGGGGATGGTCGAATTTTAGTGATGAAGGAGGTGGATGGAGTGAACCGTAGATGAACGTTTGAACGTTGAATATTGAATCTTGCAAGTTGCAGTGACGCGAGTTGTCAAACGGAACTTCCCGACTACTTCCGCATCCTCCTCTTTGGGTTATGTAACCATCCCTTTCCAGGCTTCCCCACAATCGTGGAGACGCCTTTGGATGGATGCCCACTCCCGCAGACTAGCCAGTGAAAACATGCTCAATCACCGTGTGCTTCTCCCTCGATCAATCAGCAGCATCGTCATCATTCTTCCCGCGTCTTCCTCCCATGACGGCTTCTATCAAATACCATAGTCTGGATATCACCGCTGATTCATCTATCTATTATTTTGGCAGACGGACTTAGCCTCTGTGGAGGTTTATTTGAACCTCCTCTCCATTCAAAGCAATGGGTACTTGCATGTTACGCAACGATGCATGCACCAGCCAAGATGAATATGAATTACCCTACAATGTTGCCGCGATCTCCCCACATCGTTGAGCCTCTCGCATTACAAACGTGTTCAACGCAAACAACTCACCTTTTCGTCCCACCCTCCCACCCTCCAGAGAGAAGAACCGTACGTGAACGAGTTGCCCTATTGATTACTACTTTTGTGTGTCTCTTCTTCCGATTCCCACTGTAGGCCTTCTTTTTCTACCTAAAATCGTCGAAGCAAACTCTTCATCCCGAGATTTTGGAATAGCATCCGTCCCCTTCAAAAAATGTTTTTCTTTTTCCAAGACCTGCTAGCAAAGTACTTTTAGCTTCTCTCCTCTCCTGAAATTATCATATTTTGAAACTTTCGGGTTCTTCTTTCCAGGTACCAAGATTTCTCGGTCTCTTTTTCTTTCTTTTCAATTTTTTTCCCAAATATGTGCCTGCATGCGTATATTGTGTGCGCCCAACGTAATCGTGTGGCACACACGCACCTCTTGCCGTCCCGCGTTCGTCCCATGCCCGCGCCTTTGGCCGAATATTTATTTATCCCGACTCATGCGTACTCTCTCCGTGTTTGGCACAAATATACAGGAATAGATGGAAGAAGCCTTCCCCCCTTGACGCACATCCGAGTCTATTCCGGACCCCTTCCCCACGCCCGTTGTATCGCTGCATCTGAAACTCGTCAAATGACGGACGCCCTGGTGTTCGTATGAGAACGCCGCACCGAAACTGTGATACGGGAGCCTCCCTGTTCGTTCGAGGTACTCATACGATGGCATGTGTCTGCGATGTGATTCGCTACATTTGTCGATCAATCAGATTTTTTGGAATGAAAATCATGTTGAATGTTGTTGCCTTCCAAGTCCGAGGCGATCACACACACATACATACACACACGCTCCGAAACGCGTATCGTATCGTCTACCCCTTTCTTCCGGCCCTTTCCTCCGTTCTTTCGCTCTCTTATCCTGCCTTCCGAATTGAACCTAGATCTTCGAACGCCAAGGCGTCGCGGATACCTGTGTTCGTTCCAAGTCAGTTATATTCATCAATTAATAATTAAAAAAAGCCCCAACAGGCGAAGAAAGGGTGGGGAAAAGGGGAAAAGGGGAAAAGGGGGCCTGGGGATCGCCGAACACGCACGCACGGAGTTGCCTCGGGAGAACCAACTAACCACTCTCCGCGACATCTACACATAAGGCCTTTCAGGGCCAACACTTTCAGTCCTTGGCTCTTATATCTCCCGAGTCCATTCGGAGTCCCGGAGGTGCTCAACACTCATGTGGGGGGCATGGATCGCTCCGATCACGACCCACGCCAATCACACACACTGGGTGGTGGTCAAAGAAGTTCTTCTCCAGAACGCAGCACGGCATTCACACTGTGGGAAGTAAACACTACAATTATTGTAGTGTTTTGCAATGAGCACTGGTTTTTCAATGTCTTAAATCCTGAAACCGCTAGCAATTGATTTCAGTTAGTCACTGAACACTGATCACTCAGTGC
>JBBPQC010000495.1:0-18416 GCA_038092295.1 Leccinum arenicola
TGGTTGAAAACGCATGCATATTGAAGTTAGAGAGTGCATACATACGAGGCGCATACAGTCAAGTGTCATACAGTGGCAACGGAGAGCGACCAAGATCTAGTTAGCGTGGACAAGTATTATATAAGTAGCTCTTGGTCGATGCCCATAGGAGCTTGGAACGTTTTTATACTACATCTCCATAGCTGTGCCTCGATTTCCCAATCGTAACGGCGCTTGCCACACCAAGTCCCCGACTCGGCAGGTCTTTGTGGTAAGCACAGACGGCAGGCCGAGCTTGTGACCATGTACACTACAGTGTGAGTCGGGGAACGTAATCAATTATTAGACAGTTTCGTTTTGCAACGGCACGGAGCTCAAAGTCCGTTTGTGCGCAGGCCCGGGGTGCGTTGTGGTCTGGCACAATTTGTCCAGCTCCGTGGTAGCACGTGGTAGCCGAAATTTGATACGACGGACTTCGCGGGTCCAAGTCGAGTGGGAATGATTTATTTTTAAAGCTCAAAGTAACGAGACGCCATCACCTGCAATCTTGCCTATGACTCGGACTTCGTTGATTTCGCAACATTGCCCGTAGATCGGTGTGGTGCGAAGTGACGATTCGTCCCCTCGTGGAAATTACGATTATGTACCCCGACGCCGTTACAGTCTCTACTGTCTGCGAGAGGAGTTCCGGCCCGTCCTTTGAAACTGACTATACAACAAAACGATAGTCTAAGCTACTTCCGAACACATCAAGATTCTTCGTTGGCTCCCAAATCCAAAGATGTGTCTTGTGCAAGCTCGTGATCCTTCATTCCCTCTACATCCAAGAGTATTCTGCCAGTGGGTACTAAAAACACGAGACCGTGACATAATCATAATAATATGTGAAAGCGAAATGATAACGGATCAACATTGTGTCCGAGTCATGGGTGCTCGTTGTCGCCCCCTTCGTCTCCCTGCCGTGGGGTCCTCGTCATCGCGTCATTGAGTCGACGTCATTGTCGTCCTCTCTAGGGGTTTGCACGGGACAGGTTGCCCGTGCGGGCAAGAGGCGTGCGGGAAAGGGTACTGTACCATGCGGGTATGACGGGTGCAGGTTGGACTGCCGTTGAAACCCACGGACCACGGTACCATCAAGTAGTAAGTACCCGCCCATCATGGTCAGTGCGTGGTGCGTCGTCGTTGTCGTCCCATCGTGGCACGCCATCACGGCATTTGTCGCGTCGTCATCGTCGCCGCGGCTGTGTGGCACTGGCACGGTGTCGTGCTCAATTTCAATTCGATTTAAGGCTACTTCCTAATAAGGAGCTATTTACTGATAAGTTGATAATCTGCAGACGGATCCAGCCCCTTCCTCCGCAGAGTGCACCAGCACTGACCTGAACGCTACAACCCACGCACGACCGATGCCGCCGCCACCACCCCACACTGTCAGCAGCCTCATGCGCCCATCGACCTTGTTGGCTCGCGTTGCCGCTGGAAACTTTCTCGACACAAACATAGGTCCTGCGTGATGAGTTAGGGCGACGACGACGACGGTGAGTACGCCTGATCCTCGTCCCCGTCTTCAGCATCCTCACCTCCTCCCTCTTGCGTGCAATAACTCAGCGCGACGACACATCATCCCCTCGCTTGCCCTAACCTTGGCATTCAACGTGACCAAACGGTGACGACATGACAACGACTTGGGTACAGCTGCAGGTCACAAAATCAGCACTGACCTGAACGCTACAACCCACGCACGACCGATGCCGCCGCCACCACCCCCACACTGTCAGCAGCCTCATGCGCCCATCGACCTTGTTGGCTCGCGTTGCCGCTGGAAACTTTCTCGACACAAACATAGGTCTTGCGTGATGAGTTAGGGCGACGACGACGACGGTGAGTACGCCTGATCCTCGTCCCCGTCTTCAGCATCCTCACCTCCTCCCTCGTGCGTGCAATAACTCAGCGCGACGACACATCATCCCCTCGCTTGCCCTAACCTTGGCATTCAATGTGACCAAACGGTGACGACATGACAACGACTTGGGTACAACTGCTGGTCACATAATCGCCCATCTTCGTACCCGTGCAATTCCTTCCGCCGTCCGCATTGGTGGACACCCTCTCCACACGCACGGTCGGCACCCTTGGGCTCGGTGGGATCTAACTCACGCTCGCGCACCTCGTGCAGGGGTTCCCAGAGGCTCTGTTATAACCGCCGCCTGCGCCCGGACCTGCCGGAGTGGTGCTCGGGAGCGTGGAGGCTGATTTGGGCGTTGGAGGATGGGCATGTGTGCGTGCCTTTTCTTTTTATTTATTTATTTTACATCTTGTCGCTTTCGGTCTAGTTTATGTCCATCGGACGTGTTTTCCGGACGAACCAAGCGTCGACCCGCGGTTGCTTGGATTTCCGCAAGTTGCGCTGTTGCCACACGTTGGGACCCATACAAAGGATACGGAAGCTGGACTCTGACACGCAGGTGCGTAAACGGCGGGGTGATTCGAATTTGATGTCATCATTCCTACGGAGTCACGGGCTGCCCACGGAGCCCCGCTAACATCAAATAATGATTGCAATGTGTTCTATCAAGGCACCGTGTCCCAAGACAAGGAATGGTAGTCATGGATGATAGCCAAAGACTTGTAGCAACGAGCGACTGGTCGAAAGCAGTGAGCAACTTGTATCATGCGCGTACTAAGGACAGCGCGCGCGCGGGCAGCGTCGAGCGAAATGGTTCGGAACGGGCTGCCGCTCAAGCATGCTGCCATCACATCATAGTGATCGTATCACTATCACCGGGTTCCGCAGTTATCTAGACCCAGCTTAAAATAAACGGTGGGGTTTATAAAACCATGACCGCAGTTTGGCATCACCTGCTGATTTTGCACCCAAACCACGTCACCAGAATGTCGGATTATCAACCACAATGGCGTTTCCCAAACACCACTCAGGCTACCATTGCAGTAGGGCCATCAGGTGGGGCTGAGAGAGAGTAAGTTCTCGGTTTGCTGAGTAGCACTTGTTGATAATTATTCCTGCTCTTAGCTATACAGCCTATACCCAGGCTATCAGTGGAGCAGGGCCAGTAGGTCAGACTGAGAGAGAGTAAGTTCTTGGTTTGATGAGTAGCACTTGTTGATAATTATTCCTGCTCTTAGCTATACAGCCTATACCCAGGCTATCAGTGGTGCAGGGCCAGTAGATCAGACTGAGAGAGGGTAAGTTCTTGGTTTGATGAGTAGCACTTGTTGATAATTATTCCTGCTCTTAGCTATACAGCCTATATTCAGGCTATCAGTGGTGCAGGGCCAGTAGGTCAGACTGAGAGAGGGTAAGTTCTTGGTTTGATGAGTAGCACTTGTTGATAAATATGAGCTCTCAGCTATTGGTCCACCACTCAGACTACCAGTGGAGTGGGACCAGCAGGCAATCAGCAGTCTAGGTAATTCACTTTTATTTGAATTGTTGTTTGACTATTTATGTTATTAACTTGTATTGTTTAAATTTTAGTGTCTTAGTCTCCAATGAAAATAGCAACATGGACCTTGACTGTTCAGAATCAGGTCTTGCTAACTCAGATCGGTTTGCACAAACCTTTAATGCTTTTGCTGGGAACTTTTATGCCCAATGGGATCGTGGCTCTCAGAGAGTACCAGCTCCTTCAGCTAGCACTGCTGCTACCACCACTGGCATGACTGTCTCTCATACCACAGGCAGTAATGACACTTCAGGCCATCTGGCTTGGCAACAAGAAGCATTCTCTGGGTCAAGCTGGAAATGGAACAAGTCAGTGGCATCTGAGCCTCAGCTTCAAGCACAGGGTACTGGGCAGACTATCCAAGCCACTTCAAGTACTACTGGCAATACCATGACTACTAGCAAACTACATTTCTCTGCACCTCGTAAGTGGTGTTATTATATATTCAATGTTAGAATTTAGACATTACAACTTATTGTATTTATAGCTTTGCTTATCTGGGCTCTGCATAGAGCTGGAGCTCCAAATTGGAGCAGCATCTTGAAGGAAGCATTTATTGCAGTATGCAAAGAACTTTGCAAGTCACTGTCCATTAATCTTCCAAATGCTGCTGCATTGGAGAAAATTCTACTGGAGGCTATATTCAGTTTTTCAAGGGCTGCCCAAACCTACCAAGAAAATTGGACCCCAGAGAAAGGTAAGCTTATGAATTCTGTTAATGTACTAAAGCTAACATTGATTACTGGCACCACTGGTAGTTGTGATACACCTTCCTAATGGCAATCAAGCAGTCACTACTTTAGAAGACAAGAAGTTCAAAGATACCATCATGGATGAGTTGAAGGATGTCTCAAACAGATTCATTGGACATGTCTGGAGCAAGGCAATGTTCCTTGTTGAAAATCCCATCAATGATCAAAGTGCAACAGTTCTTCCAAGACTTCAATCAGCTGTGAATGTTACTCAATTGAGCTGGTGGACTCGTTGGTCAGAGGACTCAGAGTATGGTTATGAGATATTTCATGGAAGAAAATGGGATGAGGTTGATAGGCCTGACTGCTTGTTGGTAAGTACCATTATTTTTGTGTCATTAGACCTGAATAATAATTTTTTCTTTAATTTTGAAGGTACCATTTGGACATCTTGCTTTTAAAGAAGCTTTCTGGAGGGCTGCTTATGGTATTGGGTTTGATGGGCATTTTGATCTTTTTGATGAAGAAGGTTTTGCTGCTACTGGTGTGGTCCAACTGTCAGATGTCTCCCTATGCACTGCTGCAACTATTTGTGGATGGGTGAGTACTAGTCACTTGATCATGATAATTATTTTTTAAGTCCTCTTTGAAGCTTATTGCCACAGCTATGGAATGTCAGTCCATGAACACCAAAGTCTTGCGAAACTGCCCTGCCAAGGCCCGCAAAGGTGTCAACAAGGTGATTCAAAATGTATATAGTTTTTTCCGAAAGGTTTTGTTGGGTTTGCCTGGGAAAACACCATCTGAGCAAAAGGTTTGGATTGAGGGACTTCTTCAGTTTCTAGCAAAATAGCTATACTGGCTGTATCATAGGGTTATATTGAGTGAAAAGAATTATGTTGAACGTTGAATCTCGAACTTGAATCTCGTTTCTTCCATTTCGTGCAATTTCGGGCTGTCATCGCGTTCGAAAAAGGCAGCTGCGTCACGGTCAATCTCTAAATTATGGGTACCTCCGAGTCAGGTCCACACCCTTTGCTCCTGAGCGTAGCATACGATCCACCTCTTAACCCATCATGTATCCCCTCCCTTGTCCCCAAGTTGATCACACACAAACGGCGGGAATAGCCGAGGTCTGTCTCCGACTGACCCCATTCTCTGTATTTGTCCCAAACTTGAAACCGCGAAGGCTTTGAAGAGTCTGGGATCCGAATACCTCCCCAACACCTCCCGCCTCCACTCCGCGACGGACGCTTTCTCGCGCGCGAATACCACCACAGTGGCAGAATCCATTGCTCACCTCGAACCGTGGCCCGCGCCGCCCGCGACAAAGGACTACGAGCACGTGCATATGTTTCGGTCATGAATACCTATCCATTCTCTATGCGTGGACCACGTAGGGTGCGCACCCCACAAGAGAGCAACTCCAGATAGGCTGTGAGGAGGTCAGCCTGCGGGATGAGACCGCGCTCTGTCTAGGATTGCGCTTGTTGGATGCCTCTGCCAACGGACTTAGCGGGTGTCCTTATTCCCCTGAAGCGACTGGAAACGTCCCTATGGAGGACGTCGTATATGCCCTTACCGCCAAGTCTTTTTGCGGCCATATCAATGAACCACTGGCATACACCGGTCAGCTCATTCCCCCTTTGCATTATTTGATACTAATGTTTCATGTCATCTCCTAGCACTTCGCGGGCATCGCTATCCAGCCTGGGTTCGAAATGGGGTATCTCTCCCGTTGCTTGCTTAAACCAATGCTTGGATTTCCGAAGGGTAAGTAGGAGTCTCATTCATCGTGCTTGCCTCGCTCATAAACGGCGAGAGCAGAAGCTGACCGCAAAGGTACGAGCAGAGGCCAAGTGTCGAATTCGCTACAGGATATTCATGATGCAAGCGTTATAATAGAAGTATCGTTGATGGAGAAGCATCCCGGTCTTGTAAGTCATCTTCCTCTCCATCCTTCATCGATATCATGAATAAAGAAATTGATACTCCGAATGTGTAAGGTTAGCAAAAGTGCAGTCACTGTCTCCTACAGCTTTGCAATTCGACACTTGTGGCTGGTTCTCATTGAATGGGACATCGAGACTGGGAGGAATCCTGGTAGTAATAGTCGTCAACATTGTCAAATCAGACGAACGGCACATGCTGAATTCCAAAGCCCATGATACCTCTGACACTGCTGAGGCAAGGTAGCGATGCGATCGCTAAAGAGGGGAGATTGCGAGCTCCCGCCACTCGTGGTATTCGTTTCCCCGTACCTCCCGCGGCATGCAAACATAGCGAGTCCAAAGTTCCCGCAAATCGATCATTCAGAGGGCCAGGTCCCACCCCTCCTGCCACATGACCGTCGTTCTTTGGGGCAACAAGGTTCAGCGCTGCTATGTTTCTGGATATGCAGCGTTATTTGGAGTACGACAGGCTGCGGAGGGAGAGAATTTTGGTTTGTGCTCGCAAGCGGGATAATTAAATGAGCGCAGGCATCGGGTCCTCTCGTTACTGGGTCAGATCGGGCGAGCACGTGCGCGCGTAGTGGCCGGGGACAAGTAAGCCAGGGAGGACGTCGCGCACGAAGCGGTCAAACGGAAAATATCATGCGACATGGAAGAGCACCGTGGCATAAGGTACTACGGCAAGTCCAGGCGACTCATGCTTCTTCCCAGATCTCGGTACTGTCTTCCTCTCCCTTTCGTGCTTCGGCTATCCCTTCTCCCCTTCCGGAAGAACCTGAACCCGGAGCGACATCGTCGTTTCTGGTGAACTTTGCATTTTCATTCCCAGCGATCCCTTATTTCCCTTTCACATCTTTTTCTGGCTCACCACCATCGTCATCCCAATCATTACGCACGGCCTTGGCCTTCGCCGTCTGTTTCAGACTGTGGATCTGACGTCGACAGTGTCAGCCCATTCCCTCTTCTACAAACTCCGCGGGGAGCAAACGTAATGTCGACATGCCCATCTGAATCGACAAGACGATGCGCGTGAGGCGGTAGGCGGTCGGGTACTTTTCGTGCAAAGTCAAGACTACAGTGTAACCTTACCTATACCCGTATGGCTCTTTGCGAACCGTATTATGATTACTAACTCCATTTCTACCAAGCCAACTAATACACGTCCTTGATCGTCAAGGAGGGTGTTGCTTATCTCTTTTTGTATGTCGTTCATGTGCTCATGCTAGTTGTCTCTGTTTTTGCAATCTAACTTGGCACCGCTGATAGAGTTTTGTTCCACGACACAGAAATTTGCTTGATACTATCTCCGCAGTGATATTAAAGCTGGATGACCCATTGGTCCCTGTCTGGTACCTCATCCTCGACCTCTTTCACTGTGCACTCATCGTTCCCCGACTTGTGATCAACATGCGTGCGTTGTTCGACAAGAAGCCGTAGTCGGTTGGAAGGGATTGATGATGTATTTGGCATCTCTTCGCGTTCTGGGAACGTTGCTGGATAGGATGCCTCTCTGGGATCGCGTTTGCGGATGTGTGAGCAGCCATCCGGGCAAGGAGGGTGAAGAGGAAATGGTGCATTCTAGGAATTGACTGGATAGAATACCATTTGACTCTGCCCCACCATATCCCAGCCGTTCAGCATTCCTTCATTGACTTGATTCTCTCGTGGGCAGAAATCTGTCTGTCGCTTCCAGCTTACGAATTTCCGAATCTCAGTAGGTGATTTATCCATCAGTTCAATCGAGAATAACCTGATTTCTGATCAAGTACCTTAGGTTCTTACGTTCTATCCCCGAATGTTCATTACGACTCTCGTCAAGAATTGAAGAAATCAAGTTGTCGATGAAAGATACCACCTCTGCAATAGATCCCTATAACGTCGAGTATCATACGTTAGTATCCCGTATTGCTTCCGGTTTTTCATTGCGCAGCTCAACACGCGGCCATCGGGGCAGATCTAATCTCGCGCTTTTCGTTTGGAAAACGGTTGTCTACGTCTTTGAGACGGCCAAGGACCACGTTGGATCTCGGTCACCTCGAGCTGGATCTAAATGTCCGATACGACCAGATGACAGGAGAAACGCGGACGATCATTATGTAATGAATGGGAAGCCAAAGCGCAAGTTGGCACTCATGGAGCGAGACATGCTCTACCTCAGATCGAAGGCACAAAACTTTCTTTGGCCGACGGTAGGGCCGTGGTCGGTGACGGTTGGGTCCTGGTTCCTGAAGGTCCGTCTCTGGCATACCCTCCCTCATGACTATAGACCCAATTTGTAGTGCAGGAACGCATATTCTTCATGTTCCCAAACGACTCGCTGTCAACTGCCCAGGCTGATCGTGGATGCCATGTCCAAGCGGTAGGGCGCGATGTCCCTGTTGGCGGGAAGCTGCCGTTTCAACTTACAATCACCTCCTTAACAAAATCCAAAATGCACAGTATCATGTGGTAATTTGACGGTGAGCAAACTTTGTAACAGAACAGGTGAGCTTTGCTAATACCCGTGATTTCTAAGATAGAATAGAGTATTACTATACACAAGCAGGGTCACGAAGTAGCATATTCTTTCAAAGGACTGTGTCCATGGACGATTTGCCATGAATTGGAAGTACCCGATTCCTGTTCTATTCTGCGTCCCTCGAACCGAAGCAAACGGAGCATTGTCATGGTTGACCATACACTCAAGATAATCTTGTGAGTGGAAAAGGAGGACGTAAGTCCGCAGTCATCAATATTCTTGGCATTGCTCGTATTCATTTATCATTGCTTGCAGTGCCACTGCGCGTCCGAATGGACATTTCTTCCGCCCCTACGACAAGTCCCGTGGTCGCAAGGCGACTCCTCAAAAGACGCATCGAAGTATCCATATACTCACTGCCAAACAGATGCACGAAGAGATTCAGATCAGCCTACAACTTACCTGTTCCTCGGGAGCGTCTCACCACTCCGAAGAGCGCGCTCAGATTCGTCGGGTTCGCCGGCCAGCCGCACGCAATTGCATGAAAGTTTGATGCGTGATCTAGTGAGCGAGAGTGGTGGAGCGCCACCCTCCTATGAGTGTGTGGATGCTAGTTTTTGTGCATGGTTCACGGCTGTCATTTTTTCAAGTAACTTGATTGCAATTTTCAAAGTTATTTCACTATTAATGTTTCTTCCCTTCAACTAGGAGTTGTTCTGCCTAATTGATCGTCAGGCAGTGGCAAGAGAGTATTTTTTCTTGTGAATGTGGTATTTATTGTTTTACCCCGAAGGTGCTACAGCCTCATGATCACCATTCCATCCTTCTTTCTCGCGGGCCCTCTCCGCCTTTCGCAGGCCGACCCGGGTCATTGCAGGTCATGCCCTATCGATGCATGCCGGGCTTAGTTCGCTAGTAAGTGGGGGGGAAGGAACGATGCCATGATCCGAGCATACTAGGTACTTGAATGATGGATACAACTGACCCGGAGCCCGGGTGAGGAAAATCGTTCAAGTTTTCCGAGTGACGCGAGACTAGTACGATAAGCAAGTATTAACGATTTACGCGTGGACGCTATCTTCCGTAATCCCGGGCCAGTCCTTTACCCTCGCACAATTATCTCCGACGTTGCTGACCCGCTCTTTGATGGGCCACGACTTTGCTCGAGGCTCGCTTCCTTTACATCTACATCTACCTCCGCGTCCGGCACCGCCTCGGCATCCACTTCCAACGGTGGACAGCGATGACCTTCTCGCACTCACCCGCTGCTTCGTGGACGGCGCCTGCGCCTTTTCCCCGAACATCGCTCCTTGTTGAGTAGGCATGGACGTGTTAGCAGATCCAGCTTGACGAATTGTGACAGGGCGGGGTGGCAGTGACAAGTGAAAGATTCACGTCAAGGCGAGGAGTCCCGCCGTGTTCGATTCAGATGGAGGAACGGAGTAGATTGACAACTATGAGGAATTACTACTGCTTTATACTCCCTGTTCCAACGCTCGCGGCATCAACTTCAACGAGCATTGTCTACGTCTCGTTTGCGCGGGATTCGCGAGAGGAATATCCCACGGCCCATCCGAAAGTCTCCCGGCGACTCACCCAAAAAGAGACAAAGAGTCGCGTCTCCCCGCCCTCTTCCGCCTCTCCTCGCCCGTCTCGACGCTGTGCACTCCGCCCTCCAACGTGCCCTCTCACATGCACTCGCGACCGCCGCCGCCTCCCCTTCAGAGCACACGGGCATCGTCCGCAACGTCCTAAACAATCCCTCCCCTCGCCACCTGCTCCGGCCTCCCAACCCGCTTCGACCAGGACGACCTCTCCCGTCTCTGCTGGCTCTGGGAATGGGACTCCACCTCCCTCCCCGCTCATTCTCCCCCGCCCCCAGGACGACCCAAACCCGTTCCTCGTCTCCTCGTCTCCCCCGCCCCCAAAGGATTGGATTCGTGGCGCGATGGGCTTCGTCATCACCCCCAC
Organism: Leccinum arenicola; assembly: GCA_038092295.1. Taxonomy (NCBI): domain Eukaryota; kingdom Fungi; phylum Basidiomycota; class Agaricomycetes; order Boletales; family Boletaceae; genus Leccinum; species Leccinum arenicola. The sequence continues at coordinate 10,517 of JBBPQC010000495.1, forward strand.
CTCTCATACCTCAAGTCTGCAAGGAAACGCGTCCCTGCGTACGGCATCGGCATCGAGGTCGAGATGGACATTGACAAGGGCATGACTGATGGCATGGCCGCCGTCGCAAGGTGGACCGCTGATACAGACAAACGACGAGCACAGTTCCGCGCAAAGCTGGAGTCTTGGGTCGAGGTACCTCTTTCCTTCATCCTCCCTCCCTCATTCAACTCACCTTGCTTTTCCCAGCTCCACTCGGCCACCAACCCAATCCCAATCCCAAACGTGCCCGTGGCAGACCTGTCCCGCATCGCTCTTCACAATGCTCAGCCTTCGTCCCTCACTCGAGCGCTTGCATCCGCATCCCCAAAGGGCCAAGCCATCCTCGCAGGCATGCTTCCCCACACCTCCTCTCCCTCAAAGTCTCTTTGTCTTGTACGTCTTCTATGCTCTTACGGTCGTCATTGGGTAAGCCGCAGAGAGAGATTGCGTCGCATCGAAGCCACCCTGGGCGCCGAATTCTCGGACGACACCCATCTGCAACCATACTTTGACGGTAAAGTCCTTTTAACCTCGACATGTCGTCATGCTCACTTTTCCTCCCCCAAAGAATCTCCGCCACTGAAGCTAGTCTCATAGTGCCGCTTTTGTCCCAAATACCTGCGCATGCCAGATCCAGATCCGCACCTACCATACCTCGCGTGCAAACAACACTTCCTCCTGTTCCTATTTCACGCACCCCCTCCCCAATTAGTTCTCCGTCTCACCTTGCCCAGATGCCTTCCTTCTCTCTCGTGGGTGCCATAGAATTCCGACAAGTCGTCGCGTCTCTCCAAAGCCAGGCTACCACTCCATCCCTCAATATGTTCGATTCCCCCGTGTCACCTTATGCAGGCAGTCATTACCACCCCCATCGCCGTCGGAGCCGCTCCAATTCTGTTTCACTGCACCCTCCACCGTCTGACTCTGACGAATGGGGTCGGGCGATGAGTGTTCCCTTGAACGATCGCTCTCCAAAATTGTTCCGCAGCACTATTCCAGAGGAGCCTGCACACGAGGAAGCAGACTGATGGGGCGGGCACGCCGAGGACAACACATGTACACCGCTTTCACTACCTATGATACCCTCGATTTCACAGACGCCTGCGTCTCCGCACGAGATGTTACCATTATCCGAAGAGGTTGAGGAAGAGAATCCTCCAGCGCCACCTAGGGGTCTATGGTACGTTCTTGTGCGGACGTGGCGCATCCTGTTTCCGTCGTTGCACCACTTCAAATCCAAGACCCTGATAGGGAAGATCGTTTCGCTTCTTGCAGTTGGTAGCCATGGTTCTCACGAGGAAAAGATATACGGACACGAGACGCGTCTGTCCGAATTCGAGGAAGGAGGGGTTGAGAGGGCATTGATTGCCGGACATGAAGTGCAGGAAGAACTTCGCGAGATCCAGTTCAATAAGTGGTTGACCGCCGTCCAATGTATTGTTGGACCGCTGTTCTGTGTCACCACATTGTTCAGTGCGTTGGTTTCGTTTTGTCACGAATGCATCCCTGTTGAACTCGGCGTCAAGGCAGGACTAGTCACGTAAAGTGGCTATTTGTGGGAATGGCCCTAGGGGGTTCTTGCTTGCATTGCTGGTGCTCGCCTTCGCCAGATGGGGGTCACACCCTGCTTTCCAGATGGCGAGATTTTCCATGGGTTTTCTCGTCGCCGTCGTGTAGATCATGGCGATCGCAGACGAAGTCGTCAATGTTCTCCAGGTAACGGATTTACAAGGTCTCCGTATCGAGTATGCTTTACCAGACGTTCGGATTCATCTTTGGACTCTCGGACGCCATTCGAGTCATCGCGGTCTCACCATCTTTGCCGTCGGCAACTCGCTCACCGATCTAGTCGCCGTAAGTTCGCTTTGTCTCATCTCACCAACGTCGGCGCTCCCTACATGTCTTTGCCTCCACGATGGGCTTCTCAGCCTGCTTCGGCGGCCCGATGGTCAACATCCTCCTCGGTATCTCGGGAACATTCGAGACTAATTTAGTTCACCCATCCGAGTCGACAAGGACAACGGGCCAACGGGCCAGACTGCGAGATACCAGCTAGTATTAGCTGCTCTTTCGACTTGGGCTGAAGTGGGCGGTCGGAGATATCGTCAAGCGGGGTTCGGGAGACATGGTAGTGGGATTACGGAAGGAAGTCGGGTGGAGTGGAATCCAGAACTATAGGGCTCTTTTCCGGAGCACAACTTCCGCCTCCCGCGACTGATTCCCAGACCATCCACGATGGTCGGAGGCACTTGACCTGGTCATCACGAACGCTGTGATCGTCGACTGGACAGGTATATACTAGGTAATCAGACGTTTGCATGTGGCCTCCATTTTCTGATGATGGCGTAGGGAGACATTGGCGTTAAATCTGGAACCAACGTAGGTATTGGCAAAATGGTCGATCCAAATTTGATCATCGGCTCGTCGACGGAAGTCACCGCAGAGGATAAATTGATCGTTACAGAACTATCGACGTGCACATTCATTACATCTGTCTGCAATAGGTGACGAAGGTGCTAGCTGTCGGCACGAACGACGACGATTTGAGGTGGTCAATGTACCAGTGGTCCAGTGCTAGTAGCATGAACACGTGTATGAGCGGGGGTGATATATCAAACAGGGTCCTGGTCCCAGTGTTGAGTACGAACGTGCCACATTATACACTTCTGCTGGGATGAAGAGGCGGGTTTGTTTCAGCGCTCCACTTCCCGATCTATTCTACCCTAATCTAGGTGGCTTCCGCACTCATCTGCATCACGAGGCGTATATTTTCTCCACGATAAACACCGTCCAACTTGACAACTTTGACACGCAGGACGCACGGACAGACTGGACGTCGACTGCGTCGTCGATGTACGTCACCCTGCCTAGTACGGCAAGCCGACTACAACACAAGCCAGGCATCACATCGCCCCAGCAGCCCTCTGGTATGTTCGTGGGCAACGCTTTCTATGAAATCGATACCCACTTCCTGATAGCATCACGCCATGGACTCTTTGCTGAGTCCCTCTCACCGACTCGGACTGTGACAAATTCGTGGCATATTGTGACTATGGGGGGGAAGCCCTTCTACTAGAGCACGCCGATGCAGTGCAAGGCCTCAACGAGAGCCATTTCGATTTTTTTGAATCTTTGAATTTGTTTGGCGGCTTGGGCAAGAATTTCCCGAAACGGTTTTATGTACTAGCCTATTCGTGTTTCCAACAATGAGCTATCCGAAAATAAAAATAAAAACTCCACATGTTAGTCTGCCAATCTGTCGCGACTGCGTCACCTTCTTTCTATCTCGCTGGTGTTTTGGTTGGTCCATTGGAGAGCGTGTCATTCCGAGTTGTGTGTTCCCAATGACCTTGTCAGGATTCCAACGAATGCTGGTCGTCAGCCTCTGCGTCATTGAACGTGCACGCCATGCGGCACTGGCCCAACAGCATTTACTACGCGAATCCCCTCTACATCCCGTGCACTCCTCAGCGTTGAACACGATTTCCCGCCCATCCTGCGTCACGGCTATTATTGGCACCGTGTCTCCGTCGCTAGCACTGCCGCGCAGGTCTCTTTCCAGTCAAGTCAGCGCCCGAATGTGCTGTATTCAACCGCACTTGGCCATGTTCTCAGTAACCCACTTGTATGCCAAGCCCCGCTCTCGCCGTCATGTCAGTTGGCAAGCTTCTCCAACACAACGAGTCCAGGCTCAAATCTTCCTCCTCTTAACACTCACCGAAAACAATTTCGACAGGAACTGGCTTGAAATATGCTCAGTGTGTTTTAATTTTTATTCTTACTTTTTTCATGCCCTTTCTCATCGTGTTGTACCAGGCAGGTCTTGACAACTGCCTTTCATCATCCCAAGACGTTGCCACACTACGCACGGCGTTCGAAGCAAACCTCCTCTCCGTCTCGCCCTCTGCAACGCCCTCCCTCTCCCTCCACTCATCCTTGGTTGTCTAACTCCCCCAAGTGCCTCCTTGGAGAGGCAGGAACGCGATGGCACCAAATTCACCAGACGGGAAGTCCATATTTCTCTGTTGCATCCCTTATTCCTTCGGCCTATGGGCGCATCGGCGTGAACAATTGAACCAGCTGTCAGGCACCTGACTTCTTCTGTAGCTCTGTACGTCTTTCCATTCCATTTAGTTCATGGCCAGGTTGTCCAGCAGGGTCCACTCGATCCCTTGCTGCGCACTGGTTGCTTATTCACGGGCGAGCTGAGTCATGTATCGAGCAGGAGACTTCGTGTCGCCATCAAGTTCATTGTCGCTCGTCCCAACGACATCTGGGAGACTCGACCGGATCAACAAGGTGCCAACCGTGGGTGTGATTGTGAGTCGTCTTCAGGCTGCGGCGATGTATTCCCTGTCGACACCGCTTCCTTTGTCCATCCCAAAGCAAGTTTTTGGTATTCATTAGACTATAATCACGGCGGTTTCCCTGTCGTCATGTACGAACCATTGAGCGATCATGCTACCAGTAATATGAATCGCCTTTTCTTGTAAGTCTAATACCATCTGGCGTACAGTTCCACTAAATGTTTTAGTAGGTCGCTGGCCCAATTTGCGGTCTGTTCGGCGCGCCCACACGATACGCGAAGCCCCGCGGAGTCGTATACAAACTGGTTCCATGTCTGTGACCTCACCACACCAACTCCGTCGCGTAATGATGAACACTGCAAATGCGAAGGTTTTTTTTTAATGAAGACCGAGTCCCTCTTTTGTGTATTATGGGAGCATGGTTTCTCATTCAACATTTCGCTGTGTACGCTGGTCTCGGTAACAGGAATACATGGCGACGGCTCTCAATCAGAGTCTGATGCGAGTGGCGAAAAGGATATATATATGCATCCTCAGGGCGCTCTGCGCTTGCCGGACATCGACATCATCCTCGAAGTTAAGCGGTCACGTTCTGGATATCAGTCCATCTCATTCAATCTCTCGCAGCGCATTAGAGGACCGCGCAAAGGCATGGTCAAGTGGCCGATCCTCCCATCCGCGCATCCTTAGCCCGTTTTCACCAGCGACCTGGTGTTCTTGCATCACAACAAGCCTCCAGACTACCCCTTCGTCAAACTCTACTCCTCGCCCCGTAAGTGCGCGAGTGTTGGAACAGGTGCTTTACAGAGACTGAAACCGACATGCTTAGGATCCCATGCCATCGCCTACGTCACGGTTTAGCGATGCATAGAGCATCCTTACTTGCCATCACGCTAGCGACCCGGAACAGTCTTGGCCTGACTATGAAACAAGGACGAAGGCGTCAGTGATGCTTGCTCTGACTTGCCTATCGCTGTTCCAGCATCCCCGTCCGCCTGTGTGAGTGCCCCCGGTCATCTCCTTCAGACGTTTTAGGTGTAATTTCATCATCAATATCACGCCCGCTACACTTCTGGCAAACAATATCACACACCTGCGATCTTGTCAAGTCGACTTGTGAACGCCAACATTAAGTAGGAGTGGGGTAGTTGGATCAAGAAGGATGGTGTCGGGGGTTTGAGAATGCTCGTGTTTACCTTGTCCGATAGATTGGAGCAGAGGGATGGATCGGAGCAGGGAGGTGAGAGGCACAGATGTTACCGGTGTTGAAATCCTGCATTCGACAGGTCGGCCCGATCGCAAGAAGAGGGGAATGTCACGGTCGAACTCCGAACACGTTCGTTCTTCGCGCCCATACGTTCCCTTCTGTGACTCTTCTACTCTCTCGGCCTTCTGTTAGCATCAGTCTTGCCCATCGCATCCATCAGGTTGCCCCATTTCTCACAGTGATAGGCACCACGGTGGGTAAGATTGCATCCGAATACATATTGACAGAAGGCTACCGTGCTTTAACAAGGTTACTTACTCGATGGATTTATGTGTTCGGATTTCTTCAAATGTAGGCTTCTGGTTGCGATTGGATCCACCGACGAGTCTTCTTTATTTTTACATGTCTTGACTCTGTGTCATCTGGTCGAGGTAAACGTCGTTTCGATTAAGCATGCCTGCATTGCATTTAAGTCACCCATTCTTGCAGCTTATCATGATCTTCTGGGCGGGAGACCAATCTATCATGCCGAATTTTAGATGAGGTGGGCTGGGACCTGTTGCATATGTTCCGGTCACGGTTGAGAGGCTGTTGCCCAAATTTCCTTTTGCTTCGTTTGTCTAACTTTCGTCTTCATGTCGGTTCCCTCTGGTGAACCAGTAGACCAATGGTTTATCATTTCGTTGACCAGAAAATGTTGTGCTCGAACAGACTCAGATCGCAGATCTGTGATTGTGCACGTGATTTTGGCTTGCTCTCGACCCCGCAGCACTATTAGCTAATCTATTCCCATCGCTTTCCACTTCGTGCAAGTTGGGAAAGATCCTTTGTTTATTTGTTTATTTATTTATTTAATAGCCTTGTTCTAGACTCGGACACGTGTACTACTAGTAGTACTACTACGGTGTACCGTGGCACAAGTTACAGGCAAATACTAATGTACTCCTCTGTCAAGTACCACTTGCATGAATACCTCATTTCAAACTTCTATCAGTGTTGCTCCAATGTTTGCTGAGTTTTATTTTAAGGTACGTTAACATGTATGTACAAGAAGGAATGGGGTAACTTGACCTCCCACTGATTCAAGCTCTCACACTCACACTGGCAGTCCAAACGCTGAGCCCGGCAGACTGCAGTCCTGTGTATTAACGACCACCTCCTCCCATGGATATCGTCGAACGATTTTATGCTGTCGGCTCAGTTTCCCCTCGCTCGTTAACCATCAATATTTCAGGCAAACCTGGGGACTCCGAGTCAGAGTCGTTTGCCGACGACATCAGGTCTCATCGTTTTTTGCCCAGCACCCCCCCATCCCCCTGCTCTTCAGCATCATCATCGACCGATTCCTCAGTAGGAGGAGCAGGTCAGATGCCCGATACCCAGAACACTAAGACAAGCAGCCCCACCGTTACGCCCGAGGTAGTCGTTCAAGCTTGGTTCGCAAATACGTACTTATGCGAGACATTTCAATTAGGGCCCTGAGAATTTATCACTAGCTTTTCGCGAGGCCGATCGAAATGCTTACCTCTGGTATGCCGCGTTGAAGGCGAAGAAAACCGCCATGGAGAATATGCTACAGGCTCAGCAATCGCTGGAGCAGATAGAGGAAGTGGTCGCAAAATACATGCCCAGGCAGGCTATCGAAGATGCTCACAGACAATGCTTATCTGCATTGGATCCATCTGTTCCGGAAGATTCGTATCTTTTAACAATAGGTCGTGCCGATGTCCATCCGTTCTCGTCTTATTTATTACAACCCATACCTCCTGGTCACCTTTCTTCCTTCAAGTCTGTTCGTGGGGGTTGCCCTGGAGATAAAGATGGAACCCAGGCCATTTAAGCTGCTTCGGTTTCCACCCGGGGATGAATTTCAAAGGGTCAGTCCGGTCACGTATTGATGATACGCCAGTCATTGAAGTTCGATAGTGTTGGTCCGATAGCTGTGTCGCGGTTGTTGCGTTATCACGAACTTTACCATAAGCATTAGATATTCTGTTGTGTTTTGTATCGCTTCCCAACTTGAAATATTCGAAGTTCAGAGAGAATTAGATTAGCAGTCAAGTCAAGTCAAGTCAAGGGAACAGTCGACTAATATGAAGCAAGGTGAGAACTGGCTGTCGACTACAGCCCTTAAAATTGGCGCCTTCCGTGCGGCACGGTACGCTCAGGGCCAATGATTGTAACGCTGACATATGCTACAACAGGCAACTTTGACAGCGCCGACACGACCAACACCCAACTGCCGACTTGGATTCGCAACCTGGTCGCCTAACATCTGTCCTGGCTGAATCTTCATCGACCGTATTTCTTGAATGAGAGCAGACAGCAACCGTTTCAGGTCCTCTGAGTCTGCTGATCTCTTCGA
>JBBPQC010000496.1:0-18379 GCA_038092295.1 Leccinum arenicola
CAAGTCTACTGAGGGAAGCACGCCGTCTGCTGGTGTTCCCTTTATCGGTGAGTGATGTCGTGATGTCGTTGATGCCGTGCGTGTGCTCTGTGATTGACGGCGCGATGATCGGTTCTCTAGGTATCTACCTCGCTCAGCTTTATCGATACAACAAGCTGCCCGATCTGATCGACCCCACGGCGCCTCACGAACCGGTGTCGATCGACCCGCAAGGGTTGAGCTTCGACTCGCCGTGTCAGCCCGAAGTATTTGAAACTCTGACACCGCTGCCTGCCTCGATGCAACTGGAGCCGTTGATCAACGTGCACAAGCAGCGGTTGATCGCGGGGGTGATCAAGGATCTGGTAGCTGGCCAGCACCTCGCGAGCCGCGTGCAATTTTCGATCGACAAGAAGCTGTTTCAGCGGTGTTTGCGGATCAGAGGGTTGGAGACGGAGACATTGAGTCAGGTGCATAGGATGTATTGCGATCCGACGGCGCGGCCGCTTCCGTTTGTCGCGTTGTAGACGGTTTTTCCTTTTTGCTTTTGCTCTGGGGAGTCTTGTTGCGAGTGTGATTTTGACTTGGTATTTTTTTCTTTTTATGCTTTGATTCACATTGCTGTGCTGCCCTTTTTCTTTATGTTCTCGTACAGTATATTTGCGTGTTTTTGGTGGAACTGATTCGGTCTTTGTATCTCTCTCTTGTATTGTGGAATTTTCTGTCGTTGCTGTTGCTTTTCGCTTTCTTTGAAGACACATCTGATTGATGTCTGATTGACAAGTCTACGACGTGTTGTCGTCACCCAACTTGCTGGCATCGAGTCTCTCATAATTGCCACTCGGTTTCTGTTTATTCAAGCTGTCGTGTTTCGAGTTGCACCTGCGAGCAAGGTATGGAAGAAGCTTCGGGGAGGTTCACTGCCTCAGTTCAGCTGTATGTTTAGTCTTTGACTTCTTAACTAATTATTTAATACATGTGGTACTACCCTTCCATAATTAACCCAAATGCACCAAGTGGCACTGCGGCTCTGGTTGCATGCAGCACATCAGAGAGTATACAAAATGAATCTGAGGAAACATCCTTGGAGACATTATCAAGGATTGCTAGTATGATCATACATAATCCAATGACTGAGCATCTCATCTCTTGTTCCAATGGTTGAACCAGCTCCATCAATTTTGTTCCTCTATATGTAGTTTGAGTCTTGCTGTGGGTATTTGTTTTTGTACCAAAGTGTTGTGGATTGATTGGAAGTGACACAAGCTCCAATAAAAAGACAACCTTACCTTGCTTGTGCAAGGTCTCTTGTGTGTACATTGCAGAGAGTTACAAACAAACCTTACATGGAAACAGATACAACATGAGTGGTACATCTCTATAGAATCTTGGCTTTTTCAACTATTTTCTTTGCTCTTACTTTGCCATCATCTACTTCTTCAAAACAACTTGATGGTCTGACTTCTACACCAGAAAGGAGGTGTTCATTGAGTGCCTATGAATAAAAGGTTATTAAATGAATAATTAAATATATGCTTAACATACTAATCCGATTCTGAAGAATGACATTCACAATCATCTCTACCTTTTCTTCTTTGGATGCTTTGCCATACTGATCAAAAACTCCCTTCATAGCTAATTTCACCTTTTTGGGTATGTTTGATTCCTTGTACTTTTCAGCAGCAGATAGAAGTGGTTGAGAATTCTTTTGATGGAAAAGATAGAAAGAATGCTCCAGAATGAGCAATGCATCTACAATAAAATAATACATTGTATGTTATTGTGTGTTTTTACACAAAACACTTGATGAGAAAAAAAGATATACCAGTCATAGAAAGAAGGATCATCTGCCATGTACCCAGATTCCTCTATGATTTTCAATTGTATTTTATTACAGGATGCAATCAATAAGGAATTTACCATATTCTTTGGCTTCAGCATGTAACACTGGTTGATGTGTACATTGGACTGAATAACAAAATGTTATAACCAAAATAAAATACAATCAATTCACATACTGTTTCATTGTGAACAGTCTGTTCAAAAAAACAAATTGAATTAAATGTGTCAACAAACAAGAAAATAAAAATAAAAATAAAAAGGATGGAAATAAACTCACTGTCTAGAAAATACAAATTTTAGATGTGGTCAAAATTGAATTCATACAATAAATACTTACCTTCTAAAATTGGGATAAAATAAAGTTATTTAATGATAGATCAGATATCCTGATAATAGTGAAGACCTCACATCCTGCATGTGATAAAACAATGTTTTAAGCACAATAAATGGAAAATGAGGATGATGTATAATGCCAAATGTAATATAGAGCAACTGACAGTCTAGAAATGATTGAGTGATGAGTAAACAAATGAATGAAATTAAAACAAACAATACCATCTATGAGGAATGCAATGGTCATGAGTATGATAATGTTTCACCATATTCCATGATATACCTTCTATAACCATTCAAAAATTAACAGTGAGAATGTTATGCTAAATTGCTGGCAAAACCTGACTCACAGTCTTGAATAAATGAAATACAACCATGTATATGTCAGGTATAATATCATATATGGTTTCAAAATCATAAAAAGCTTACCAACTAAACAAAGGAGAAGAGTAGATGGAAATATGCATCAATAATGGTGATCAATGAAATATATGATGAGCAACACACATCCTATAAAAGAACACAAACAAAAAATTGAACATGTTGAATTGTTACAGAACAAAATGTCTAATGATCTATAACTCACATCCTATGAATTGAAAATAGAACAAACATGGTATCATGACAATTAATAATTTTGGAATGATTCTAGGATGCAAAACTCACAAACTGTCATTGCCAGAGAAGAATGGAGAATGAATGGACATGGCATCATCAGCATCACCACTCTCAGGCACATTCCACCATGCACAACTCACCACCTGTCATTTCCAGAGTAGAATGGAGAATGAATGGACATGGCATCATTAACATCACCACTCTCAGGCACATTCTATCATAGACCACTCACCAACTGTCATTTCCAGAGAAAAATGGAAAATGAAAGGACATGGCATCATTAACATCACCACTCTCAGGCACATTCTATCATAGACCACTCACCAACTGTCATTTCCAGAGAAAAATGGAAAATGAATGGACATGGCATCATCAGCATCACCACTCTCAGGCACATTCCACCATGGACAACTCACATTCTGTCATTTCCAGAGCAGAATGGAGAATAAATGGACATGGCATCATCAGCATCACCCTCTTAGGCACATTCCACCATGGACAACTCACATCCTGTCATTTCCAGAGCAGAATGGAGAATGAATGGACATGGCATCATCAGCATCACCACTCTTAGATGCATTCCATCATTGACCACTCACATCCTGTCATTTCCAGAGCAGAATGGAAAATGAATGGACATGGCATCATCAACATCATTACTCTCAGGCACATTCCACCATGCACAACTCACATCCTGTCATTTCCAGAGCAGAATGGAGAATGAATAGACATGGCATCATCAGCATCACCACTCTCAGGCACATTCCAACATGCACAACTCACCCACTGTCATTTCCAGAGCAGAATGGAGAATCAATGGACATGGCATCATCAGCATCACCACTCTCAGGCACATTCCACCATGGACAACTCACCAACTATCATTTCCAGAGCAGAATGGAGAATCAATGGACATGGCATCATCAGCATCACCACTCTCAAGCACATTCCACCATGGACAACTCACCCACTGTCATTTCCAGAGCAGAATGGAGAATCAATGGACATGGCATCATCAGCATCACCACTCTCAAGCACATTCCACCATGGACAACTCACCCACTGTCATTTCCAGAGCAGAATGGAGAATGAATGGACATGGCATCATCAGCATCACCACTCTCAGGCATATTCCACCATGGATAACTCACATCCTGTCATTTCCAGAGCAGAATAGAGAATGAATGGACATGGCATCATCAGCGTCACCACTCTCAGGCACATTCCACCATGAACAACTCACCCACTGTCATTTCCAGAGCAGAATGGAGAATGAATGGACATGGCATCATCAGCATCACCACTCTCAGGCACATTCCACCATGGACAACTCACATCCTGTCATTTCCAGAGCAGAATGGAGAATGAATGGACATGGCATCATCAGCATCACCACTCTCAGGCACATTCCACCATGCACAACTCACCCACTGTCATTTTTAGAGCAGAATAGAGCATAAATGGACATGGCATCATCAGCATCACCACTCTCAGACTTGTTCCACCTTGTACAACTCACATTCTATGGTTCCCAGAGCAACATACATAATATAAGTCTGAAATTCAGTTTGCCATATTTGCTGCAAAACTCACTTTCTATATTTCCCCAAATGATCATAATTAGCATACATTCAATTTGTATACATCAGATAATTCATATGAAATCCATCTCACCCAAAAGTGTGGAAACCATCTTGCCAGTTTTTGAGGTTCCATGATATCCATGCTATGCACAGGAAGTTCCGACTGATGTAACCTGTCTATCCTAGATATGGCACTTTTTAGATTATTGCATCAGCCTTTTCCAAATATTCAAATTTTTAAAAGCTGTACTTACTCCTGTACTGCATATCTGATACACAATGCCATGCTTGTTTCCTGTGCAGTAACAAATAGTATTTGCAGAGTCTCCTCATTCAAAGCTCCTGCAGTCTTTTCTAGCAGTATCTCACATCCCTCCTTTGAATTGTGCATTCCTTGTATCCATACATATTTCATGAGCTCAATCATTTGTCTGAAAATGGAATAGATACCTCCAATCCGCACACACCATTTTGGTGCATGGTTCAATTGAGACAGACGCCCCCATACATTAGCATCCTCAAAAATTCCATTAGTGAGCCCATGTGCCTTTGCCACCTTCTGCTCTCGTGGCAGCTTTTGATCATCTCTAGATAGTTTCCCCATTGCAGATGCCAATAATGCATCAAACTTAGTGAACAACACAACAACAGGCACTGGACATGTTGTGAGGTATTAAATAAATAAAAAACCTGCTAAAACATGAACGTACCATTTCTGGTATCACAATCATTGAAAAACATTTCCTCAGAACGTTGGATTGCCCGATCCAATTTATCCATGGGGATGCAGTACCTATACAGAGTAACAACCAGTGAATGCCTACTTCCTGCACTGCTCGAGCTCTTACCAGATGGCATGAATCCGTTTCTTGAGAAATGTTGTGTTTGCACGATCAGCAATGAACTCCTTCAGTTGCTGAAATTCCTTCACAGAACCAGCTTCGAAGCCCCGCGAGTCATGGAAGACAAATTTGTCATTGCTCCGGAAAATCAATTCATTCTCGATGTTGTGCATTCCGCGCTAGCATGTATTGGTAGATATGGGGCCTCATGTCCGAGTCCAGTTTGTAGTGATACTCACCCCACTGGATCCCTCGACCTGGGTCGGATCAATCTAGTTGTCGCACGGTTTGGTAAACCACGGATCCATATATCAAACCAAGCACGCACCTTGTTGCCTTCTCCATCATATATTTCGGGGTTTTCGGTAGTGTTACAGATCGCGCGGAGAATAGTCGTCTTGCCAGCGTTCGCCCGCCCAATGATAAGGATCCTGAAGCGGCCAAATTTCTCTCGGATGTTTTCAAAACCGCCTGTCTCGGTTGTCTCCATGTCTGGATTGCGAGTGTGAAAGTATTTATTGTTGAAGAAACTGTGGAAACGTAGAGTTGAAGCAGTAGTCACCGAGGGAGGAAGTGGAAGTTCGATCGATGCCCAATCTACTTCCGACACCCGCTTCCGGCAGTGGGTCAGGAGGACTCCGAGTCGGAGATCATTTTCGTCCGTCCGCTGTTTTTACTCGATCCTATAGCCCAGGCTTCTTCCGGAGGTCTGGAGCATGGCTTTTTTTTTTGGCTGTTCCCGACTATACAGCCAATTCTGGTAAAGGCATTACATGTACTCATGGATCATGCTGCCATTGGCCGAGACGTCAACAAGCAGATAAACCCTAGTAACGAGTTAGAGTCGTGCTATACTACTCAGGGTTTCCCGATCAAGATACTATGCAGTCAGTCGTTTGAAACGAAGTCGGCATGCGCGAAACGAGCACAAATTCATTTAAATAACACGATTTAACGATCAATACTACGAATAGATAGATGAAGAAAAAGAAAGAAAGAAAGTTCGACTTGGTAGCAGCACTGACAAGTTCGAACTCGGAGGCGAAAGTGGGCACGACGATGTGAAGCGGACTGGATGATGTGGGAGACGAACCTGACACGGATGAAGTCAGAGGCGAAAGTAGGAATAGCGAGGAACTTGAAGACGAGAAGGCTGAAAAACGAAATAGGGGGAGTGTGGCGTGACACGACGAGTCGAGCGCAGTGCTCACGAAGAGCAAGGGATAGGTGATGACAAGACGGGGTGTGGAGGGGACTGCGTCCGTTTGGACGAGCAGGAGGGGTGAGAGCAAGCGAGGGGTCGGACGAGGATAAATGAGGACGAGGACGGGCGAGGACAAGAGCGAGCGAGGATGTGCGTTCGTGCATGCTCGTCGCAGCAAGGGAAACTGTGAACATGAGTACCTCCGGGCACGAGGGGAAGTGCGTGCACATGCACATCCGTGCAGACACTCAGGAGATGGGAGGTGCGAGGGAGAACGAGCGAGACGGTGACGTGCTGGACCCGTTCTGCCGCCGTCTTCGATGCGGCGAGGAAGGCGACGACGGAGCGAGATAGGGAGGGCGACTGCTACTCTGATGACTCCGTACCCTTACACATTCCTTACTTACCTGTATAGTTTAACTCTCCGAGTCCTTGTACAGAGTCCGACCCTTGTCTGCTGCGATAGGAGCGTTTGCCGGCAAACAGAAGGAAGCAAAACTGTCGATAAAAATTGATGGTCAGTCCAGTACTGTGGCAGCACATACTCGTAGATAGAGAGCATCGTGAGCGGCATCAAGCTTCAAGCTTCAACGTTCAATACTGGCAAGTGAAAGACGGCAAGGGGGACACTGATGTGACCGCAGTGAGCGTTGATGTCGGAAAGCGGAATGACAAATATGTTGTGCGCGATCCATTGCAACTTGCAAGCGGGTCAGCTGGGCCAGCCCTTGACAGCTTAAGACACAACTACGTCGTCGCGGTCAAGGACGTCTCGTCGCCACTGTCAGGTATCACCAGTCTTTCCGGGTCTACGACGGCCACGACGCTCACCTTCGATGCAGCTCTATGCCTTGTCTCGCAACCGCAAAATCAACTCACTTCATGTATCCATGGAGAGAACGCTTTCCACGAGTAGGCTTGAGCCTCGTTCATACTAATCCGAGTTGCATCGCCCCATGGCAAGCAATACCACATTTATTGCAACGTTTGGTGGTTCCTTGGACACTCTCTGGGACACTCTGAAGGACTTGGCCTACGTCGAGTCCATGGTTCTATCAGCATTGATCGGTCATGGAAGCGACACGATCATCCTTAGAAACCCATTGAAGGTGTACCCGAAGCTACAATTCATGTGGGGACGGACGTTGCAGAGTGAACCCCGCCGCAAGAAGGCTCAAATGCGTATGTCTTTTCCATACGCACGTTTTCTTGATATTCACCTCCGCTAGATACCAAAGCCACTTGCCTCGAGTAAAGCCGTTTGGGAAATCCGGCACGAACCCGTCACACGCAGCCAACCAGAAGGAGGATGCTCTCAACAAACAATCATAAGGTCCTTCACGACATTCGCGAACGGGACGAAAGCTCAGGTGTGTTTAATCAAATCCCCGTCCGCCCCGAAGTGCCTCACTGATATACATCCTCATAGACAGAAAGATTACGCGTCTCAAAGGACTGTCGAAGTGAATTTGCGCGTCGTGCATGCAGCTCTTCGAATCCCGGCAGACAGCCACGGAGATGGACAACTTTTTCTGTGCGCATGAGCAGAGACATCATTGCGAAATCCTGCACACCGCTGGCCGCACATTCGATGCTCCCTTGCCCTAGTACCATGGGTGAGGAAGCGAGAGCCAACCAGCTGATCATGGACTGGCTCGCTGGTATGTTTCCGTGTCGTGCGACAAAAGAAAGAAACCGATTACTATTGCCAGAGTTTACTTCATGCCGGAATGTTTTCGAACTACAAATACAAAAAGACCTAGCGGGAACGGCCAAAGATAGCTTGGATCACAACAACCTCTGACGCGAACCGAGGCGACAGTATTATCTGTCATTCTTCAATCAAATCAGACTAGAGAGGACGGTGAGCGACCAGGAGGAAGCAGAGGCATTCGACAGACGATCCACACACCTTGAATATAAAATGCGTGGCGACCCTCGTGACCGAGCCTCCGAGAGCGATCTCAACACGCACAAGAACGCATACAATCTGACGGCGGTAAATAGTCGCTGGGGACCGAGTTACTTGAACGACGAGACCTGGAGATCGTTGATCAATAAATCTAGACCGGTTACTAATACCCATGACTTGCAGTCCTGAAATTGACGAAAAATTAGTTTTTGAGCATGGGGGTGCTGAGCTATGATGATGATGAAGAGCAGAGCGCCGCCAGTCACTGATGGTCAATCATTTACCTCGGCCGGCGATACAGTTTGCTGTTGGCGGAGCCTCTTCGCTTTGCATGACGCATCGTTGATAAGTACTGTAGTACCTCGAGAGTACGCAGTTGACGCTATGCCAGCGTTCCATTCCGGAACGGGAAGCGTAAAGCACTACTATCCCCGTCGATTTCCATGTTTCCGTACTTGTGCTCAGTACATCCTAGTTACCATTGTCGCATGTACGTACCTACCACTCTCTGAATGCACAACCCTCGTTCCCTCTCCCACTGAGGCGGAGCGGCCGCTTCTGATCACACCGGTACAGTTCGGCTGGTCTATTGAGTCAACCTGGGCGACTGAGACAGGGCGGGATCCAATGATCGTATTCAATAATTTTGACTGGTGAGTGAATTGTAAGTACTTTGGCACCGGCCTTGAAGATCTCATACTTGTACATACCTAGAACCGATGCGGAGCTGAAAGTAGAAGGCAAGCGCGCTTGCAGGATCCTTCTTTCCACCGCGCAGCGCTGATCGCTGGCAGCCCAGTATGAGAACCGCTCGCATAGTAGCAGAACAGGAGCGGTGAGCGTGTTGACAAAACATTCTATTGACAACATTGAAGATTTGAAGGCTAGTTTGATGTTCCTCTGGTCATGCTGGAGCGATGTCTATCCAAGGTGATGAAGACGAGGTCATTGAAAGCGAATACTGATAGTGATCCAGAACTTACAAGCGACGACACCGATAGACTCCCGATCCGACTCGATCGTTCTGATTATATGTATCTGGTTGCAGTTCTCGCGGGTGGGAAGCAGTCCGTGAGCGGTGGCAGCAAACGGAATATTCGACGATGGCGAGCGGGGGATGGCATGGGTAGGGAAGCTTACAGGGAAGCGTATACAATCTCGTCGTGACACAAGGTACTTCATCTGCAAAGCCTCTCGTGCCGTTATCGCTAAAGGCACTTCTGTGGGCTCATTGTCCAATCACAACTCTTGAATTCGAACCAAAGAAAGGAACTAAGGGTCCTAAGAGTACTTCTCACGTATGTCAGTGAGTTTTGCCCATCCCAATTCCCAGTTTGTTTTACCGATTGGCACCAAGCCGTGTGAAACGAATCTCCGAATCGGCTGAAACGTCCAATCGCCTCGTCGGGTGCTTTGATTTTCAAAGTTCGTCGAACTTCCTCGTCCCAGCCACGACCCAACATCAGCATCATCCACATCACCCCTACACCACCCTACCGCCGAAACAATAGTAATGGATCCATCAGAAACAATAACGCAATCCCCATCTTCTTCCGCATCAAGACCCCCTTCGCTTCTCCTCCCGGCCGCCGACACCCCACACCTCATCGTCCCCATTCCGTCCCTCAACAAGTCTCAGTCCTCCGTCGTCTTCTCCAACACCGCCGTAGCCCCCGAAGGCGACTGGGGCTCCCTCCCACCCGAAGTGGCCACTGCAGACATTTCTATCGCGCGTAAGCACCTCAACAACACGTAATCAGTGGCTAATTAGGTTGTCGTACTACCCTGGGAACGCCTGGCTAATTAGGTCAGATAGCCTATCCGCCACTACGGTTCAATAAATCCTCCAAATAAATGTCTTATTTCCTCAAATGTAAGAGTTCCGAATTCAGACTCGTGAGCATTGCCGGCGGCAAGGAACGGAGCGCACGGAACGCAGTCCCGACGCTCGGCTATGTCAATGCTGTCAACGGCAACTCCCGCGAGCTCCCGCGCTCCCCGTCACTAACGACGAGCTCGATGCTGCCCACAGCGACCACACATTTTGCTCGTTTCTCACTCAATTTCGATGCTTTTTCTTCCATTCTTTCAATTACAATGTTTATGTTTATTAAGCGTTCCTTTTTATGTACTACGGCTGCCTAACAATGCCATTGTGTGGCGCCACTGTTGGGCATAGCGAGCTCGGAGGGAGGGGTGGGGGGGTCGGGGGAACGTGTGAACTTGGTGACGTGTCGTTTCCGTTGACATTGTGACGTGTCACTGTTACGCGTTGACGCGTTCCTCTGTTGACATGTCACGTGCGGTTGGTTGACGTGTCTTGCTGTCTCATGAGTCACGTGTGAATGTGAGTCGACGCGCGTTCTTCTGTTTGACATGTCACGTGTCACAGCGTTTGGTTGACGTGTATCTTTTCCCACCAACCGTGAGACAGCGCCTCTTTGTTGTCTCCCCTCGTCGTTGTCGATGACGCTGCCCGCCTATCAATCACTTCACCCGTCGTCTATGCCCAACAGTGCGCCCGCACCATCGTCTCCCATGGTGTTGCCGTCATCCAAAGAGGCAGTGTGTGGCCTCGTTTCCACTGTGCCGCATGATCTCCATGAGGCATGATGGAATGTAGATAAAGGTGCGTTTCTCTGCTTTATTGTCAGATCGATCCTCTCCCTTGACAACCATGCAACCTCGAGCTGTTTCAAGGCGCTGTGATTTTGTTGTCGGCTCGTCTCGTAACAGCATTCGTGCTACATTGAGAACGTTGGGCCCTGTAGCGCAGGTTCAAGAGCGACAGCGTTATGAAGAACGGTATGCGCTCAATACATCTGGTATATATATTTCACTTGCTTTTCGCTGTCATTGTTGAAGCTAGCGTCTGTCAGGTCTTGGTGTCGAATCCCTCCGCTCTTTGGCTGCCATGCGTGATGATCCTTGGGTTGACGTTCCCCCCGAAGATTTTCCCGTGGAACTGGTTCAAGAATGCTCGAACGAGCAGGACAATGACGTCTTTGCTTCCGCTGTTCAAGATGCGGTCGCCCAGCCGTGAGTTCTCAGTCCATTTCATGAAGTGGTTTAATATTGGTTTCAGTTGGAGGCGCTACAAAGACTCGCGTTCATCGCGTCAACGAAGGATGCGCTTTGAGCAGAACTGGGCGTCCCTCTTTGATTCTGTCGTCGCTGGTTATCTTGATTGGAAGTATGGATCCTCACCGCCCGACAATGCTCTTGGTGACGAAACACAAGGTTGCCAGTTTGAAATCGACACATTGGATATTTTTTCACTTCGTTCCACCCTCTGCATTACTCGTCCCGCAACTTGTATTAGTCCTGCTCTTGCGCTTGTTAGCCATGGCTTTCTTGCGTGCTCTCCAACGTCCCCCACACTCGCCATCTCTTTTCCCACGTTGGAGTTGTTCCACCGTGTACGATTACGGAAGCCGTCCTTCAGTGTGGAGGCCTTTACGAAAGTTGTTCTCGATTTTTATAACGTAAGTGATGCTATGTGGACTTCACTTAACCTGAACCTTATTTTTCAGCGTCCTTATCGCCGCACCTACCGTCAACAAATGACAAATGCCTTCGAGTTGTACCTGAAGGTTCTTCGTCACGTGGATCACAAAGTGCAAGAGGTGCTTGCCCGCACATCCGAGAATTGGCGTGTTCTCAATGCATGCCCGCCGTGTTGTTATGAGGTATGTTCCTTCGTACATTGTAATTTCAGTGACTCATCAACACAGCTTGAGGATGAACCAGACTTGCGGTACCGGCGCATGTTCGCAATTGATGGGAATAACTCGTTGTCACGCATAGCCCCGCTTGCCGACCGTGTTGTCGGCGATACGAGGGCCTTCACATCGGACTACTTCCTCGATGTGCCATACGTAAATGAGTTCGCTGATATAGTCCCTCCATCCACGTCTGCGCCATCTGATGACTCTCCTCCCTCGGACAATGCTGCCAAATGCACAGACAATTGGAAGGCAGCGGCGGACGATGCAAAGAAGAAAACATGGAGTATATTTGCTGAGACTGGCATTTTTGCGAGCGCATGTCGGCACGGCATGATACTTTGGATTGCAGACATGGTTCGAAGCGGGGAACTGTACGTGGTGTAATGCGAAACATATTTTTAAATGTAACACATGAGACAATGCAGGTTCAAATATCCTCTGTCCATCGTCAATCAGGCGCTTGATGTTCTTGGCCCGCGCCTTCTCATTGGCTATGATATCGGTTGCAAGCTGTCAGTTACAGTGTCGTCATCACGATTGGCATCAAAGTTTGCTTCCTCACGGTCTCGGCTATGTGTGGATGCGTTTCACGCTTACACTCACAACTATGCCTGCCAGGACAAGAACCATCCGAACGGGATTCAAGGTGTTGGCCTTGAAGACTTGTCGACAATGGAGCGAATCTTCAGTTCGTCCAATCAACTCGCTAGCGTTGTTCGCTATTCCAGCGCTTACAACCGCAGAGCGTTCATCGACTTATTCTTTCGGCAATGGGACGAAGATCGGTACCTAAATCTCGGCAAGATGCTTTTCGACAACTACCGTCAGGCACTTGATATCATCAGCAATGACGGCTTCGCCTTGGAGCAAGCGAAACTCTCATTGGGTATCGGTGATGTCGATCTTCAAGCCTGGCGAAGGGAGCAATCAGAGTATCTCACAACATTGGGAGATGAATCTGAGTGGGATGTGCATGCCATTGCCTACGTCGAGCTTCTACACAAGCTCCGGGATGCACGGTAAGTTATTTTCTTTTGAACGAGTCGAAACTGACAGCGATCGTAGTGCAGAGAAGGAAAACATGTCGTCTGCGTTCCTCAACACCATTCCCGACAACTACGAGTTTCTTCCACCTGCCCCTCCGTCGTCTACCCATCCTGCATACGGTAGAAATTTATCACAGACTCGTAAACTTGAAACCGCACGACGCCATGCCTATGAGAAATACAACTCTCTCCTCGCTGATGTCTCTGCCATGGAGTTTAAGATGGAAATCAACAGGCGTTGGGAACCCTCGGATCCGGAGTACCTTGCAACTGTGAAGTATATGCGCAGTAGAGAGCACCAGCGTGCCCTTAACGAGCTGCAGCGCTTAGTCGTCCTTCGGTTGCTCGAGCTTCACAAGATGAACTTGGGCAACTCTGGTGTGTATATTTCTTTGCATCTGTAATTACACGTTTGCTGAAGTGAATGACAGGGTATCGCATGCGTACGCTTATTGCAAAATCACTTCAGACGCGTTGCAAGGCTATCCAGAATGCTATCAAGAGGTATAACACTGCTGCGGCGTCTCTCGAACCTCCCGCACCTCCTCTCGAATGGTCTCGTGTCTCTCACTACGGGTTTTTGGAGGAATTTACCCTCCTAAAGGAAACACGGCAGGATATCCGAAGCAAACAGTGGGCGCAACCGGCCGTACGTGAAACGATGTACCTTATGCAACGCGTTGAGCGTGCTCGGGAAGAAATCGAGCGTTGCAATGTTGAACTTCGTCGATTGAACACTGCCATCACCGACGAGACAGCGCAATTGTGCAGTGTACTCGACCACCTGCGGGACAATCATAATGCCATGTATCGCCCTGTCGATGAATTTTGTCAACGTCGCTTTCGCATCAATGAGCAAATCACATCACATATCCAGCAAGCATTCATGTTGGAAGGATTCACCGGGGATCCATCAATAGGGCAAAGAAAGGGAACATCTGCCGCTGTAGATCGGGCTGATAGAACTAGTCGCACGCCTGGGATGCCTGGGCAGAGGATGATGGGAGCGGGCGAGGATGATGATGATGATGCAGATGTTAGTGATGATGAAAATGGGAATACCGTGGCGGGGGTCATTGATTTTATCTCGAATTTGTAACTCGTCGAATAGCTTCGTGAACTGGGATCGTCTTACGCCTAAGTTGCTAATTTATCACTGATGTTTGATTAAGGTGGATCATTTGATCCGGGCAAATGTGAAATGCTGAGACAGCGTTACACGGTCCATTGATTTTCAAGTAAGAAAGAATAAATACTATAGGTATGGGTATGTGCTGATGTCTTGCAGTAGCGGCAGTGAACCGAGCAATCTATGTATATCCGATTACTCGCCACACTGCGCTATCGCGAATATACTTCTAACTCGCTCACTCCACAGCGTCAACACGTTCACCATTTCTCCCTACAACAACCCCGGCTCTTCAACAATGATGTTTTATACAATCCTCGGAGGTGACCAGCCAGGCTACACCTCTGTAAGGTCAGAATTAAGTCTAGGCTCACAGAACACTACTAAGGTCATATCATTTACGGTACTACAGGCCATTCATCGTCTCAGGGAAAAAGCGACCAGCATTTCCGCTGGTCGTAGTTTGCCACTCAGAAACCCAAGCAAAAAGGGTGATGCAGTTACAGCCGCTAGTCAAGAAACTCACTCCGTCGACGACAAAGACGGAGGCAGCGCTTCAGGTAGCGGACAGCTCGACATGCCATTCGCTCTTCAAATCACATGAGTCGTTCTATTCGGTGGTTTTGGGGAAGGAAACCGGCATATACTTCACATGGTAAGTGCCAACTCTCTGCTCCCTGGACATTATTTATCCGTTGCAAGGGATGAAATTATACCTCAAGTCAACGGCAGGCAGTTCCGTCAATTCATCAAGACGAAGACGTTCTCTGCCGCACTGACATACATGATAACTCGAGGGGCGTTCAAGAATGTCGACGAGATTAAGAGCACTGTCCATCCGCACATTGTCCATCCACCTACCCCGCCTTTGCCGTCCCCAACCAGCACTGTCTCCGAGTCCGCAAGTGAGTATCTTTCACCGTGAAACCAATCTTTGAGGCTGATCACATCATCTGAAGTTTCTTCTCGACTGTCAGAATTGTCTATAACAAGTCCGGGCAATGGTGCTGGTGCTCTTCGTGCATCTGCATCAAATTCAAGGCCAAATTCTACGGGCTTAGTGTCCCGCTCAGCCACTGCTGCGACAAACTTGTCGGCACACACTTATTCTTATATTCGAAACCTAAACGGCATTGTTGGGGTTGCCACCAAAGGTATTTTGCTTGATGACCCTGGAGATTACCCGCCTCCAGGTCTCCTTGGTGTACATGCAGAGCGGTACCTCAAGGCTCACGGTTATCGTCCGGTCGTTTGGTGGCATGTCATCCAGGCGTTCAAAGAGTCCTGCTCGTCGACCGACTTTGTTGGATATCTGACGACGCGTGGTTTTGCTGAGACGGAAGCCGAATATCTGTATGAGCTAATCACATGGAGTGGCGAGGACCCTTCAAACTAAACTCCATTCTCGCTTCATTCTGCATACTAGTATTTTTCTGTCGCTTGCTTGTCCCGCTTCTTTGTTTAACATCATTATGTGGCTGCCTGCAGCCAATATATATTGTTTTCGTGATGTATACCCACTCCGAGTCTGCCCGTCACTTTCCAGAATGCCCTTCCAATCATCCACGGTGACCCGATATCTCAGGGTTACAAAGGCAAGCCAACGCACCCCGTGGAGGAAGCAGCGACCACGCCGTGTCTCAGAACGCAGCCAAGCAGAAAAGGCTTCACTTGCAAAAATGCGCGCAGAGCGCAAGGACAGCTACCAAGCAGCTCTGGCGGCTGCCTATGATGTTTTGATGCAAGAAGCTGTGAAACTGCGAGATCAGTTCGGGACTCATAGTGTCATGCACTATTTCGAAGCCATTATCCAAACGTCACAGAGATATATCAAGAAACGCAGATGCAACCCGTGGAATGCATTTCTTCGGCACGAGTTGAAGCGGATGAACAACGGTGAGTCTTCATTCATGGCAAGTGGCAACACGTAGTTCTCACCTTCATTCTTATAGCTCGTGATCCCAATTGCCCGTACAAGGTTCACGAGGTCACGCGCGACATTGCAAAAGTCTGGAAGAATATGTCTGCGGAGGAACGGAGTGCAGTGTCTGAAGAGACAATGCCCGAGCTCGAGGAGTTCCGAAGGAACAAAACCATCGCACTCAACAATGTTCCAATCAACGCATTTCACGACACTCGGAAATCACTGCAGTTAGTGTCCGAACATGCGAGTACTGAGTTTTCCATGGTGTGCGAGATTGCAACTTACTTAAATTTTACTAGCTATTGAATCTTAATGCTCGGACGGGAACGCAGAGCTTTCTGGTCGCTGTGCGTGGCGACGTCAACCACTACACTCGGCCCTTTGCCTTCATCTCCGAAGAGTGTGTCGGCAATTTCTTTCACACCTTGTGCAAAGGAACTCCGACGGAGATCGCCACTCGCTTGGAAGCCTACTGCGTATCCGGTGTCAGCGGTGCGTGTTAATTTGTCAGCTGATCGCGTACGTACGACTCAACATACGATCAGGGGTCGTGCAGAACTACCAACAATCGCTGGCGACGTTCCGCTCACAAACCAGTTCACTCATCTTAGAGAAGCTTCGTAAGTTGTTTACTACATATCTCGAGGATACAACATACCAGGTTCTTGATACGGTACAGGCGAGGCCGCGCAGTTACCAGTCGCAAAGATGTTCTATGTCAATTTCGATGACCACATCACCGCCAAGACTGGGGTTATTATGGAAGGATGGCCCTTACCGAAGTTTTGTAATCCGAGCGAAATTAACTCTACCACGGAGCTCCGTGTCCTCAGCAACGCTTGGAAAAACGGTACAGCACGCTTTCAAAAAATGAACCAAGAAGAATGGGAACGATGGGACACAAACCGCCTCCAACGTACGCCTGCGGTGACTCCGGTGAGTGGCGAAAACCATGACGAGCAACCTGGCGGTGTGTAGTCGTCGCTGTTTAAATTGGTTGTGACGACTTACGCAACATGCCAGCATCATCAACTGCAAGCCGCGACACTGCCTCTCCGACAACCGCTCCGACACCGAGTGCTGCGGTCACACCTCCTAGTGGAACCGAACAGCCACGGCCAGCGGGGACTCCCTTGAATGACACTACACAAGGCACGAAACGTGCCTTTGACTTTGTAGTGACGGGCGCGGACGGTCATGCAGTACTTACTACGAAAAAACCACGCAAAGTCCGTTCGGACTGTGGTAAGGCACGCGGCCCACGCAAACAGAAGGCAGCAGTCACCTCGTAGATAGTATGTTTGTCTTGATACAATTTGATGAAACGTTCAAGCTACTATATAACATTAAAACGTTGGAATCAATTCCAACGATATCATACCATTGTTGGGGATCAGGAGCAACAGCTAGCATGACAAGAAGTACCTAGAATGCACAAGTCTCTCATTTAGCATCCACGACGTGACCAGTAAATGACCTTGACTCGGAGGACCGAACAACGTCCATGATAGCACATTGAACTTGAAGGATACCTCATGAAAGGGCTTGTTGGATCTTCCTCATCAGTAAGCATCGCTGGAGAGAACATAAACTGCAAGAACTCACTATGTCATCAACGCGCGATAAGAGGGAGACGACGGGAGTGGGATTGAAGAGAAGGGCGTGTGTGAAGTCGAGGTCCTGCGACTTGGTAATGACACGGCAACACAGCCGACGTAGAGTGCAAGCGGCAGTCACTGCAAGGCGTCGGACGATGGATCTGAGAATAAAGCAGAGAAACGCACGAAACGAGGCCACACACTGCCTCTTTGGATGACGGCAACACCATGGGAGACGATGGTGCGGGCGCACTGTTGGGCATAGACAACGGGTGAAGTGATTGATAGGCGGGCAGCGTCATCGACAACGA
The DNA here is from genome assembly GCA_038092295.1 of Leccinum arenicola. Lineage (NCBI taxonomy): Eukaryota > Fungi > Basidiomycota > Agaricomycetes > Boletales > Boletaceae > Leccinum > Leccinum arenicola. The sequence goes on from JBBPQC010000496.1 coordinate 18,050, forward strand.
CGAGGGGAGACAACAAAGAGGCGCTGTCTCACGGTTGGTGGGAAAAGATACACGTCAACCAAATGCTGTGACACGTGACATGTCAAACAGAAGAACGCGCGTCGACTCACATTCACACGTGACTCATGAGACAGCAAGACACGTCAACCAACCGCACGTGACTCATGAGACAGCAAGACACGTCAACCAACCGCACGTGACATGTCAACAGAGGAACACGTCAACGCGTAACAGTGACACGTCACAATGTCAACGGAAACGACACGTCACCAAGTTCACACGTTCCCCCGACCCCCCCACCCCTCCCTCCGAGCTCGCTATGCCCAACAG